>PVKP010030632.1:0-22214 GCA_004027715.1 Plecturocebus donacophilus
CAACAACAACACCAAAACCAGTAATAACATTAGTACAATGTTGACATTAGTAACAATGTCAACACCAATACCACCACCACCACTAAAACCAGTAATAACATCAGCACAAACACCACCACCAACACCAATACCATCTATACCACCAGTAACAATGCCAACACCGATACCACCACTGCCACCACCAAAACCACAATAATGTTAGCAACGCCACCACCACCAAAACCAGTAATAACATCAGTATAAACTCCACCACCACCAACACCACCAGTACCAATGTTGGTCCCAATACCACCACCACCACCAAAACCAGTAATCACATTAGTACAAACACCACCATCACCACCACCATCAGCAATAACATTAATACCAACGTCAACATCACCAAAACTTGTAATAATGTTAACACCAACAAAAATACTAACACTACCAGTAATCATGTTAGCACCACCACCACCAAAACCAAAACCAGTAATAACATTAGTGCCAACACCAACACTAACACCACCAGTAATCATGTTAGCACCACCAATACCACCACCAGAACTACCAAAAACATTAATGCCAACACCATCACCAATACAAATACCAGCTATAATCATGTTAATGCCACCACCACCACCAAAACCAGTAATAATGTTAGCACCAACACCATCACCAACACTAGCACCACCTATAATCATGTTAGCACCACCATCAGCAATAACATTAATACCAACACCAACACCACCAACCCGATAACATTACCACGTCCAATAACAATAAAAAGAACACCCTCAACACCAACACCAATTACTTCAACATTTCAGTAGTGACAATATCCCCAACACCAATAATAACAGCTACATCACCAATAAAACATTAACACTACCATCACCATCACCACCACCACTGCCAATAACAACCTCAACACCAACACCAATAACTTCCACATGATCAATACCAGCATCACAATCCCTCTCTAACACTCCCACCAACAGCAATGTTAACACCAACACTGTCAATGTCAACACCACCAACAACCCCAACACCAATAACAGAAACATGACCAATACCAGCACTACTACCAATTACATCAACACCCCAGCACCATCGCCAGTACCCTATCATCACCATCAGCAACCGTGGCAACAATGCTCCCAGAAACAGCCACTACTACTACCTTAACCCACCAGTCACATCTTCTACCTTAGTAGCAAACCCAGTAATAACATGAATAGCAACAACACAAACCCCCTTCCTGACACCCCACTGCTATCAGCACTCACTTCATACCAGGAACCATGCCATGCACGATGCACTCCACACACATGATTTCAATGGAGGCTCATCTCAACCCCATTCAGTGTCGTCTCATTATCTCCAGCTACATAGGAGAATACAGAGGCTCACAAAGGTTAGCTAGTGTGTGTTGGGTCAAGAATGCTGGACTCCTGACTCCTAGTCCACTGCTCTCCCCACTGTATCTGTGTCTGTCTCCATTGCCTGAACATCCTTCTCCAGCCTGCTCCTCTTGCTCTGTGAAGTTGGCCTGAAATCTCCTCCATGGCACTCACAGGCTGTGACGCCTTGGGTGAGTCTCTCCATGTGGCTTTCTACCCTCTCCTACAAAACGGGACAGTACATTGTTCTATCCTGACCAGCAGGCAGACCCTGAGATCGCATATATAAGTCTTCAGGCAGGGTACTCAGGGCACAGAAGGCATGGAGTAAGGGGCAATTGTTTTTGTTATCAGGGTTGGCAAGAAAAAAAAGGGGCTGCTCTCATTCTGTCGACTGAGGCTGAAAGCCTGCATTCATTCATATGATGTTGGTAGGAACAATCAAAGCCATAACTGCTTGTGTTTATTGAGAACTCACTGTGTTGCCAGGTATGTCCAAAGTGCAGCACATGAGAAAATTGAGATTCAGAAATGTTAATTAATTAACCAAGCTGGGAAGTGGCAGAGGTGGGATTTGAACCCAGGCAGCGAGGGTCTCCCTGTGCTCTTAATCATTTGTCCACGCTTCCTCCAGTAATATAATTAGCCTCTACTGAGCACATACTATGTGCTGGTGCTTCTCAGATGTTATCTCTAATCTTCACAGCAACCTTGCAGAGCAGATAATACTGACCCTGAAATGAACTTGGAGTCCAGCAGGCTCCAAAGTGGGGCTCTCGCTGTGTCACGGGACCCCCACCTCCCTGTCTCCTGGTCTATGGCACTCTGGATACCCAGGGAAAACCCCGGCACCCTGGGGGCAATGTCCTCAGGCCCCTCCCAGGGCAGGTCTATGCTAAAGGCTATTCAGGCACAGAGGGTGGCTGATTCCAGGCAGGGCTCTACTGGCTCCCAGAGCTCTTTGGGGTCCAAGTGCCACTCCCCAACTGTCACAACCCCAGGGGAACCCAGGGTCCCAGGCCGGTTGGTTTTTGGCATCCCCACAAGCAGCTGCCCGGACAGAAAGGTTTCGTCTTTCCAGGCTGGGTGGGAGAATCCTGCCCCCCTCCCGAGTTCTTGTTCCCAGGGAAAGACCTTGGCAAGACCCCTGATCCTTCCCTTCCCTGGGACGGATGGCTTCCAGCTGCCTGCCGCCCCCAGCCTGGGAAAATTCCTCCGTGCTCCGCGGGTCCCTGATCTCTGAAACCTGAGTGGTGCCTCCATCGCCTCACCCAGGGCTCCCTTGGCCACCATTTCCCTTCAGCACCAAGCGCTCTTGGATTCCCAGTAGGACTCCAGTGACAGCAGTGACAGGAATGGGCGACTTTAACCTGGGGCGGCTTAAAACAAAGAAATTCTCAGTCACTGCTCCCCAACGTATGCCAGGCCCTATACTAGGCACCTTACAAATGGCAAGTGGGTGCTCCCACCTGCTTGTGAATTTGGCATTTTACAAATCGGGAAACTGAGGCTGGGGCAGGTTTCCGTCACTGATTAATGACAGAACTGCGTAGTAACTCAGGGTGCTCAGAGGTCGACCACCCTTTGTCTGTCCAACTCCCTCATTACAAAACTGAGGTCCAGAGAAGGGAGGTCCCTTCACAAGGGACACTGCAGCCCAGGAGGCTTTGCCTCTCAGTCTCCCCTCTGCCTTCCATGGGAACGCATCCCTGACCTCACCTATTGTTCTCTGCCTTGCTGTTCACCTCAATCCCTCCTCTACTCTGAGAGCAGAGAGGTTTTTAGGTGTCCCACTCCTGCTTGTGAACCCACAGCCACCCCAATCACTGTCAGAATTAGACCACACGCATTCCCTGTCTCTGATCCAGCTCCCCACACCAATCTCATACCCTGTGAGTTTCCCAGAACGCCCTGCCCTGCCGAGCCTCTGGGTTTTCACAGATGCTGTTCCTGCAGCCTTGCTCACCCTTCCCTCCGCTGCCTGTGCCATCTCTGCACTGAAACTGCCGGCCGACTCTGTCTCGCCTTTGGAGTTCAAGCCCTAGCAGGGCCTGAGCTGGCTGCTCTCCTCTCTGGGAGCTCCCAGTGCCTGCCACCTCTTCTGGAAGGAAAACCAGCACACTAGAGCAGTGGGAAACCCCCACTCTTAGGGACCCCCACTCTTAGGGACCCCCATTCTTAGGGACCCCCACTCTTAGGTATCCCCACTCTTAGGGGCCCCCACTCTTAGCCCCATCACCCTGGCTATGTCAGCAGTGCTCAGAGTCTGTGACTGTGACAGAGGTTCCCCAGTCCCCCCCCCAAATCATCCCCTCCACGAGGGACTGGAAGGATCCTCGGTGCTGAGCTTAGGGAGAGTGAGAGCGACAGGTGTCGCCCCTGCCAGCGGGGCCTTTCCCACAAGCAGCCGCCAGCTGGGAAGATGGATGGGCCTTCCCCGGCCAGAGCCAAGGAACGGGGAGCTCATGTCACCAGGGCTTCACGTCTCTGGCTGGAAAGAGCCATAAAATGTTCCGGGGCCAGACACAGGATTTGGGCCATTCTTCAAGTCATGGGGGATCCATTGTTTGATTTTCTTTTTAAAGAAGAAAAAAGAGAGTGAGAAGGAGGAGGAGGAAAGACCATCTGCAGCGCTGCCCCCAACCCCGTTTCCAGAGGCATGGCCGGGAGACACCCGCAGCTCCCGGACCCAGGGCTGCTTCCAACTTTGACCTGCCCTGCCTCTAGCAAGCTCTGTTGACCTTGGGCCAGGGAGCTCTCCGGGCCTGAGTCACTCATCTGCCAGCTCTACCGGACAATGCCCTCCCAGCTCTGTTTTCTACAAACCAGGATTTATCAGGAGCAGAGGCAGGATTCCAGTGGAATTTCTGAAAAGTTTCATCCAAAGCAGAGAAATTAGGCAGCGTGGGAAAAGGGTGAGATACGTCCAGAGACTTCTCCCCTGATTCTGCGGACCACTTAGTTGGCACTTTACTAAATATTCAGGACTTCCCCTCGGGGGACTCAAATTTCCCTGCTGGGATATGAGTAGGAGGGTTCCTTTGATTATGGAGAGGAGACAGCAATGTGCCAGGCACACTGAAGCCCCGGGTTTAGCACCACAGTGCTTATGCTGAGTGGAGGTGTGACCTCCTTCCACAGAGGGGGTGTGAAAGGGAGGCTGAGGCTTGCCCAGGGCCATCCCGGAGTGAGCAGCAGGGATTTGCACCCAGTGTGCTACCCTGCCTTCTCTGCCTGCCTGTGGGTGGATTCTCCGACCCAAAAGAATGCAGAACCTAAGCAATGCTAAAGGTTCTGAGCCAAAGCCAGGAGCCCCCCGGCAGCTAATGAGGAGGGACCCTTCACCCGGGCCCAGCTTTCAGGGCTGGCCTTCCTGTGGCCACTGTGATGCCCGCGTTCCAGTGTGAAACCAGGGGCCGAGAGGCACAGACTCACCCCAGCCCATCCCCAATCCCCTCCCCAGTCAGTTCTTGCCTCTAACCCCCCTCTGCCCTCCAGGACATCTCTCCAGCCTCTGCCTGGCCTTTTGCTTATTGCTTCAGAATTGAATTCGAGTCATCTGGGAACGTGTCCATCCGCCCCATTAGACTGTCAGCTCCTTGAGGCCAGGACCTATCTTACTGCTTCCTGGAGCCTCCAGAGTGCCTAGCAGAGGGCCCACCAATTACTCACTCATTCAACAATTATTTACTGAGAACTTACTATGTGCCAGATATAGGTCCTACTATGTGCCTACGTGTAGGCCCTAGAATAAAACCGGGAACAAGGAACCATGCCTCCCCTCAGGGAGCTTACCTTCTAGAGGGAGAGATGGGCAAAGATGAAGCCACTGGGGACAGTGCTGAGGGAAAGAAGTGGAGGAAGGATGTTAGGATGGGTGGAGAGAGACAGGCTCTCTAAGGAGGTGATTGTTTTGTATTTTTTTTAGAGACAGAGTCTCACTCTGTTGCCGGGCTGGAGTGCAGTGGCATGATCATAGCTCACTGCAGCCTTGAGCTCCTGGGCTCAAGAGATCCTCCAGCCTCAGCCTCCCAAAGTGCTGGGATCATGGGCTCCCACCACCATGCCTGGCCAGGATTTGATGTTTAAAGTGAGACCTAAAACATAAACATGAGCCAGCCTGATTCACTGGTTCCCGGGAAATGAGAGAGATTTAGACCAACTTCTACTTACGCATGGAGCAACTGAGACCCAAAGGAGTCACACAGCCAGTTAGAAGCTTGAGCCCTGGATGCGGACTTGGCTTCTTTTCCTTCAGAGCTCAGGAGGAGGGAAGTGGAGGGTCTCAGCCTGTGGCACAGCCTGGGGAAGAGGCAAGGGCAGGAGAAGTGGCAAGGCTTCTGGTGCTGGGGGAAGGGCTGCCTTCCACCTGCTGGACACAGAGCCCCTCCCCTTCCTGAACCCGAGGCTCGCCAAGGCCTGCTTGCCCACCCCACTGACCGAGCTTCAGAAAATTGATTTCCTAACAGCCATCCATCAACCCGGCACCTCCAGCTGTTGGCGTGACACCCGCGTCCCCAGAGCCTAATCCACCCAAGGAAGCTGTCCTGGAACGCCCTCCCTCACCCCTGCAATGACCTCTGCAATTCCAGGAGCTGGTAACTGGAGACCCAAGACAGCACCTCCCCCGTGGCCGCTCCTCCCCACCCCCACCCCATCATTCTGAAAGGGGCTTCCAACCTCTTCCCCCAGAGGCCCTCTGCAGTCTCACAATACTGAGTCTACTTGAATACCCCTCAGCAACAGGGTGCTCAGCCCCTTCTGGGGCAGCCTTGGTGATAACTCAGGTTCCACTGATTGTGGAGCAATTGGGAGTGGTCATTACTGCAGGTAAGCCTCGAGATAATCAGGCAAGTCAGTGTTACTCTTCACATTTGAGAGATGACGAATTGAGGCTCCAAGGTGGACCATTCCACCCAAGGATTGGCTCACCCCAAAGGTGCAGGTGTCACCCCTGCCCCCCTAGTCCTCCTTCCTGGTGGTAAACAAATTCCTTCACCCCATGGCTTCTCCCACCAGCCTTGGTTCCCCTGAAGACCAACCACATGGCATCTTCCCTAGGACGCCCCCGGAAGGTCCTGAGCTGGCAGCCGTGGCTTCAAGCCAACTCTGAGCTTCTATTCCTCAGCCCAAGTTCCCCCAGCCTGCACTCACAGGGAAGATGACAGCCATCCGATCACCTCAGCCCTGACAGCAACCCAAGACCCTGGAATGGCCCACAGATCCCTTTCCAGTGGCAGGAGGGAGGAAAAGAGAAAGGAAGAGCGTTTTAGCTCTGAGGTCGGCAGCTCCGGCCTAATTTGTGGCAATTTGCTGCGTGATCTTGGGTAACAGAAAGTCCTATCTGGGTCTTAGATTCCAAAACGGAAACAGGGATGAAGAGTCTCTATGGAGAAGCTCCTCCTGGAGGAAGGACTCTGGTGTGAAGACGGTGGAGCCCAAGGCCAAGTTTCACCCATGTTGAAGACACTGGGACAACCAGAGTGAGATCAGCAAGGGGGCTGCTGGGAGGTGAGGAGCAAGCCCAGAGAGGGGAAGCAATTTGCCTGAGGTCACACAGCCACAAAGCAGAGAGACCTTGAGCCAGAATGCAGATTTCCAGGTGGGGCCCAAACCATCCTCTGATCCACGGGCCTTCCTGCAGTTCCCTAGGAACAGTCAAGACCCCAGAAGACCTTGTCACCTCCGTGTAAGTCCCTCTGTCACCCCTGAGGGACCTAGTTTGGTAGGGTTGAAGGAGGAGAGGAGCTGTACTCACAGCTGGTAGGAACAGGATCACAAAGGGTTAAGGCTCTGCCCGGGTCTGCTTGATCCCCCTAAGCAGGCAGAACCCAGGCAGAGTCGGGGCTTGTGTTTCATGCCATCCCCACCCTGGTCTGGCTATAAAATACAATCGTGTCTCGCTGCTGATTGATGGTCTAGGGGAAACCTTGGGGAGATGGGCTGAGGCGAGATCAGATTTTCAAGGGCTCAGCCACTGATATTCTATCTGGGGCCTTCCAGAACCTGCCACTGGCCCATCTCCACAGGCCCTCCAAACCCTGGAGGAGACAGGAGTAGAGAGGCAATCAGATCGCCCTCCAAGGCCACACCACAAGGCAGGGGTGCCTGGGCTCACCTCCAGCCCTGAGAGTGGCCCACAGAGTCCCCTCCAGCAGTCTCAGGAGATTTGCCGGGGCGGCTGTTCATTCATTCATTCATCTAATTCATTCATTCATTCATTCATCCAATTCATTCATTCATTCATTCATTTCCCGTATGCTTACTAGATTATTTCAGGCAAAGGAGCTCCAAAAGTAAGCCTGGGCCAGAGATAGTCCAGAGACAGTTCCTGGCCTCATGAAGTCTTCCATCTAGCAGGCCCAGAAAAGCACGTTTCTGAGACTTCATGCCCACCCACGGCATGCAGGATTGAGGACCAGATCAAGAGTGAAGTACCAGCGGGGGCTTGGGCTCTGTCTCCAGGCTGATCTGAGTTTGAACCCCAACTCTGCCACTTGGGAACTATGTGATCCTGAGCACATTGCTTAACCTTTCCACACCTCATCTGTAAAATGGGCAGGTAATAGCATCTACCACCTGTCATTGTGGTGTGGAATGAACGAGGCAACGAATCCAGAGTGCTTAACATCGGGCCTGGCATTGAGTTATTGACTAATTAAAGTTGCCCATTATGACTTTAGATTCTGGGAGACTGCCTGGCACTCTGTGTGAATGAATGAATGAAGCTGGTATGCCAGGTTGCATTGGGTGCTTCCTACAAAATATCTCATTTAACCCCCACCACGATCGGGAAACCGAGGTGCCATTCTCGGAAGTATTCCCTTCCTCCTGCAAGCCCCAGACCCTCAGTTTTGGCCTCAACTGGAGACTGACCACTTTGCCCTCCCAGTCAATCACGAGTGTCCTGGGGACAGAGGTGGTGCCACTTTGTCTCTGAGACTTCTTCTTGCTCATTTAGCGCCAAGCACACAGGAGGCATGAAGGGACAGGAAGAAAGTAGGCAGGAGGGAGATCAGAAGAGGGGAGAGGGTCAGGAGCCCCAGCCAGCCCAAGGGCCTTGGTTCCAGATGCCTGCGCTCCAGGCACAGCTCAAAGAGAAACTGTCCTTGAAAACCATCCCAGCTTCCTCTTTCTGCCCTCAGGCAGCCACAGATGCCCCTACCCAGCAGGTGAGTTTAATGTGCAGGCTTGAGGGTCCAGCTACCTGGACTGGAGTCTCACCATCCTCTACCAACAATGTGAGCCTGGGTGAGTCACCTCCCCTCCCTGGGGCTCAGTTTCCCCCCTCCGTTAAATGGGAATAATGGTGAGATCGTGCAGACTATTCCTTGCCTCTTCACCCTGGCCCAGCCTGGTCATCTGAGAGCACAGCCTCCTCAAATGGTCTTTGTAGGAAGAGCCCCGACCCAGCAGCTGGCCCTCCGCCCTGCCCCTCATCTCCCCCTCTTCTCAGCACCCCCAATCCCCTGGCCCCAGGGTCCTTAATCCACCCCAGAGTGACATGGAGCACGTGCTGTATCCCAGCGCCTGCCTGCTGCAAGGGGCGGAGGATCACACAGACCGGGAGAAACCCAAGCTCTGCACGCAGCCTGGGGCCCAGCGGAATGTCAACAGCAGATTAGACCCCACACTGTTCCCAGGATCCAAGAAGGGTGAGGGGGGGCTCTCTTCCCCAAGTCCCCCCCAACTTTTTGCTTGAGGATGAGAGACCCAGGCCCCTGTCCCCAGAGCGTGGAAAGGCAGAAGTGTTGAGAGAATTCATCCACTCCTGTCACACAAGCTCAGAGACAGAAAGGGGCTGGCCAAGGTCACAGAGCAGCCCTGTTCAGAGCCAAGGCCAGATCTCCGGCTTCCTTACTCCCAGACCTTGCTGCATCCCAACCCAATGCCAGTGATCTGCCCTGACTGTGACCTTGACCAGGTCAACAGAGCTTTTCTTCCTCGTTAACCTGTCAGCTAGCAACGCACTGTCTCAAATACCCTGGACTGATCCATCTCCCCCTGCCCCAACCTCGGGAAGTCCCACATCTCTTCAGCCAGGTGTTCTACAGTGAGGGTTCTTGCACCACAGCTGTGGGAGATTTTGCACTAAAATTCGTATTTCTAGCAGCTCTTAAAAGTCCAGGCTGCAGAGTTCCCCATAGTCCCTGCCTGCGCAAAATCCCCATGTGGAACGTGATTCTGGGTATGTCCCCTATGTGAAGACATTTAGTCCTTATCACAACGGGAATTCCTATTCCATCAACAAAGAAACCAGACTCAGAGAGCGAGCGTGCATGCAGAGAGCATATTCACAGCCCGGAAATGGCAGAATCTGAACTCAAACCCAAGTCCAGTGACTCCAAAACCCACAGCTCCTACTGCTTCTTGTTCAAGGCAATGGGGTTACTGCCTCACAGCCTTGCAAACGAAGTCTCAAATTCCCTCCAGTTCACAACATTTTCTAGTTGACCTCTCCTTTCCTCCACAAGCCTCAAACACTGGCTTGGGGCTGAGCTTAGAGACACTTCCTCCCCTAGTCTCTCCCCCTCTGGACTGACTGGCTGGGGAAATTTCCTAGGGTCCAGATTCAACCCCACACTTTCCCTTCATTGCCCACACTGCCACCATGATCATGAGACAAAGGCCACAGATCTGGCTTTCTGGGCCCACCATGGTCTAATCTAGCCCAGCTTCGTCCCTCATCTCCCTCCCTTC
Organism: Plecturocebus donacophilus; assembly: GCA_004027715.1. NCBI lineage: Eukaryota > Metazoa > Chordata > Mammalia > Primates > Pitheciidae > Plecturocebus > Plecturocebus donacophilus. The sequence continues at coordinate 10,080 of PVKP010030632.1, forward strand.
TCCTCCTGTCATACCATGTCCCCAGGAAAACGAAGCCACTCGCTGATCCCACAGCCAGCTGCTCTTTCCTACCCCCTCCGCAGTTCATACCACACCCCCGGTCAGAAATTCTCTCCCCACCCCATTTCCCCTGGTCCTCAATTTCGTCCTCCCCGCATCCCAATCACAGGCAGCCTCCTGCTTTCTCTTAGGCATAGATTTTGGAACCAGACAGACCTAGATTTGAACCTAGCTCTGCCGTGTACCAGCTGGGTGCCCTTAAGCAATGCACTGTTCTTGCATTCCTCAACTCCTACATCTGTAAAATGGGTTTTATTTTTTAGAATTCATATCATCCTCTCTCGACAGCTACTAATTCAATGAGGATTCGATGGGATGATGTTTGCAAAGCACCTACCACATAGCAGGAGCTGCCTGGCTTGAATTAGCTTCCATTGCCAACATCTCTCCTCTTATGCTCTGTGTTTTAAGCAAGTGAAGGCAGAATCTTATTTTTGGGCACTGTTTTTCCCTGGGCCCAGTGGACTACCTGGTACATAGCCCGAAGTTCATGCTTTGAATATTCTATGAAGAAACGTGAGTCCCAGTGCTCCAAGGATTGGACTCAAAGTGTCCTTGGCTCAGTGACAACAGCAGGGGTGAGGTCCCAGCCTGGGAATGTCAGGCAGCCAGGCAGGTGGCTAGCGAGGAAATGTAACCTTTGAACTCAAGGCGATCTTGGTCATTAGTCAGTCAGTCAATCACTAGTTTATTGAGCACCTACAATCTGCTGGTGTTGTACTAGGAACTGGGGTTATAGCAGTCAACAGAACAGATAAAGTCTATGCTCTCAGAATGTTTATATTTTAGGTCATGGAGGTGGATCATAAACTCAAAGAAGCAAGTAAGATGATTCCAGATGCCTCTGAGTGCTATGAAGAACGTCCGGCCCAGTGATGTAACTGGAGATCGACGTCAGCAAAGGCCAGGCTGAATCGACAGGGAGAGAGCCGTGCATAGATGTGGGGCAGAGCAATCCGAGCAGAAGAAAGAGCATGTGCAAAGGCCCTGGGGTGGGAACAGGCCTGGCTGGTTCAAGAAAAAGGAAGGAGGGCATTCGTGTCTGATGCAACAAGAGAGTGACAATTATAATGACAAGAGCTGTGGGAGAGGAGATCAGAGCAGAGGGAGGCAGCGCTGTGTGGGGCCTGTGGGCTGACTGAGACCTACAGTTTCTTCAAAACTTTGTGGAAGCCACCAGGAAGGGAGTGACACGATCTCATTCCCACTAGTAGAAGTGTCCCTGGCTGCTCTGTGAAGAATGAATGCCCTGGGGTGAGGTGGGCGAAAGGATGGCAGCAGAGACCAGCAAAGAGGCTGCAGGCATCCTGGCAAGAAAAGATGGCAGCCAGGTGGGACACAGTGGCACACGCCTGTAATCCCGTACTTTGGGAGGCCAGGATGGGAGGATCCCTTGAGCCCAGGAGTTTGTGATCAGCCTGGGCAATATGATGAAACCCTATCTCTACAAAAAATACAAAAATTAGCCGGTCAGGGTGGCACACGCCTGTGGTATCAGTTAGGAAGCTGAGGTGGGAGGATTGCTCCAGCCCAAGAAGTCGAGGCTGCAGTGAGCTGTGATAGTGCCACTGCACTCCAGCCTGGGTGACAGGAACAGATCCTGTCTCAAAAAAAAACCCAAGATAGCAGCCAGTTTCAACATGGCACCCACAGAGATAGACCAAGATTTGGGAGACGTGCAGGAGGCATCCTCCCCTTGTTCCTGGATGGGAGGACTCAAGGACAGCCTCTGTATCACTAGCAGGCGCCACCGGGTCTGTGAAGAGATCACAGTTCCAAGCCTGCACTCGGTGTGTGTCTGGGAAGATTTGTTACTATTGTTATTTGCTGTGTGACTCAGCAAATCACCTCAATTCTCCGAGGCTGAGTGTCCACACCTGTACAATGGGTTAACAACACACAAAGAGTGCGTAGGACCACACGAGATCATGGATGTGAAGGGCTTGGTAATCTCTGAAATACTATAAAATAGAAACTACCAAAGCTATGAACTGTGTATAATATCAAAAGTTATGAAATATTATTAGTATCCTCGTTATTACCCTTTCAAGGTTGGAGTTCTGGCTGGTGAGTGGGCATGTGGCACCCTGTAAGATGAACCAATGGAGTCTGTGTCCGCTGTCCAGTTAAACTCCTTCCCTGAGACGGGGAGAGGATGAGGAGCAGCTTGGTTAATACAGGAAGTTCCAGCTTTGGGGCAAAGAGGCCTTGGGCCTATTCCTAACTCAGTCACTGATTCTTGGGTGACCTTGAGTCCCACGCTGCTCCTCCTTCTCAGGGCCTCACTTTCCCTTCTATAAAGCAAGGGGGTAGGGCCAGAGGCCCCCAACCCTTCCAGCTGTGACCCTGTTAAAAGCCTGCTCCCTGGCCAGGTGCAGTGGCTCATGCCCGTAATCCCAGCACTTTGGGAGGCTGAGGTGGGTGGATCACCTGAGGTCAGGAGTTCAAGACCAGCCTGGCCAACATGGTGAAACCCCATCTGTACTAAAAATACAAGAATTAGCCGGGTGTGGTGGCACATGCCTGTAATCCCAGCTACTGGAGAGGCTGAGGCAGGAGGATCACTTGAACCCAGGAGGCAGAAGCTGCAGTGAGCTGAGATGGCACCATTGCACGCCAGCCTGCATGACAGGGCAAGACTCTGTCTCAAAGAAAGAAAAGCCTACTGTTCTCCTCCCACGCTGTCATGCTCAGAAGTTTAGTCTCCCAGCGCCTCTGGGGGAGGCCAGCTGGCCACACCTGGGGGTCGCCATCCACAGGCTATTTCAGCTCTCGCCTACTCCTCTTCCCAGCTCCAAGTCGCCTCTGCCTCCCTTTCTCTTCCCGATTCCCCACCTCCTGACTCCAGCCCTGCCAGGGTTAATTGGCCTGCAGCCCCCACCCCTGCAGGAAAAGCAGAGAAGGGGGCCCAGGCTCCCAGAGCCTCCCCCTACACCCGACACAGCTGTCTCCCCACATCCAGGATAACCAGGTCCCAGGGGCCCGGGAGGAAGCGGACCACATTCTTGAGGGCCTTATGTCAGGCTGGCTGCTTCCCGCTACCCCCCCCAGCAGCCCGCCAGCCCCCAGCAGCCCTCCAGACCCCTCCCTCACTCTCCCCTGCCAAGGCAGCTCTGCAGGCACGGAGCCAGCCAGGCCCGGGCATGAATCCTGGCTAGACAAGCTTCCTCCCTCCCTTCTCGGTCTCTTCATCTGCAAAGAGGGGACAATTCCTACTTCAAGCGGGAGAGGATTCAACGAAGCAAAGCTGCATATACGAAGTGCAGGGCACATAGTAACAGCTAGGTTTTCATGGGGCAGCTATGCCCTAGAGCCTCATACAAACCCACTTAATCCTCACAAGAAGCCACCAAGTAGGAAGGTTCTATGAGTATCATCTCCATTTTACGGCAGAGGAAGCTGAGGCACAGAGAGGCTGAGTAGATTGCCTAAGGTCACACAGCACTAGGTGGTAGAGCTAGGATTCGAACCCAGGCCTTTCTGACTCCAAAGCCCACAGGCTTAATTACACTGTGTCCACCAGATAAGGGTTAGTTTCCTTTGTCCCTGTTCCCCCTGCCATCCACTGCTCCCCACATCTGTGGTCAAGACAGTGAGGGGAGAGCCTGGGCAAGGTGGGGGTCACACTTTGGCTTTCATCTGTGTCTCCTGAGCTGCTGCTCTGCCTGCTCTAGCTGTGTGGCATCAGGCAAGGCACTGCCCTCTCTGGTCATGACTCACATCTGGGACACCAGCATCAGGAGAGGCATTGGCGTGGAATGCCAATGCCTTTGGTGTGTGCAGACAACTACGCTCCCAGAGCTGCTGGACATGGAGAAAGGGAGGCTGGTGGCCAGAGATGCATCTGCAGATACATATTAAACATGCAAATGAGAGGAAGGGAAGGATGCCCAGACATCCCTGTTCGACTCCTCAGAAATGGATCTCAACCCTGATGTGACACATGCCAGCTCAATTACCTCTGAGGATGCCTGCTGCAAGGTCACCACCTGCTTGCTAAAATGAGGATTCAAAGGTACTCAGCATGTCCATCTGTAAAATGGACGTGAAATCAAGAGCTCTGAAGCCATGGGGAAACCAGGGCCTATTTCTAGGGACAGAGCCAACCCAGGGTCATAGAGAAAGTCAGTGGTGAAGCTGAGACTGGAACCAGAGCTCCAGACTAAAGACCAAGGTTTCTCTTCCTCTGCAGTCAGCCCCCCACCCCCAGCCCCGGCTCCCACCTCTCACTCTTCCCTGAGCTTGCAAAAAGCACCATCCCTGTGATCACCCCTTTCCTGCCTCCAGGAACACCCAGCCTTGGAACCATCTTCCCCTGGTTCCTTCCCCTGCTCCTCCTCTGATGGAAAGAACCCACCTGACATCCGGTCACGTACCAGCTTGCTTTATTCCCACCATATGTGTGTAAATTTTCTCTTTTATTCATGACTCCTGAAAATCAACAGTCATATTTATTTCCCCCGACATTTGCTGACACAAAACACAGGCTGCTTGTTTAACCGACAGTTGAATTAATCAGTCTTAAGCTTCTCTGTCACCATCACCATCATCACCGCCATCAGCGTCACTTCGCCCTGTCAACTACCCCTTCATCGGCGAAAGCACCCGCGTTGCCATCTTCATCCCCTTCCCCTCAGATGTCACCATCCTCATCCCCAGCAATGGCGGCAGCCCTGGGGCCATCACCACCAAGCTGTCATCCTAATGATGTCATTCCACACATGGTCACTCAAAACCTCACGTGGGCTAAGAGCTTTCCAGGCATCTTCTCATTTAATCCTCACAACCGACCTAGTCCCAGCCATGCCCCAATGGAGTAGGTGCTCTTATTGTACTCGCTTTACAGATGGGGAAGTTGAGACCCTGAAGGGTTCCTTGGATGCCTAAAGTGACAGGAGCAGGGGAGGAATCCAGGTTTGCATAACTCCAAAGCCCATTTTCTCAAACAGCCTCTGTACCATCACCCCAAAGCCACAGCAAAATTGCCATTGTTTTCACTGCCAAATAAGCAACCAACATCAGCATGAGTATTATCGTTAGTGCCATCATCATCACAGTCACCACCACTGCCAGGAGCTGTCACCGTTAACCGCAGCACCATCAGCTCCACCCGCCCCACCAGCCGCAAGAGCTTTCTTTACATTCTGCTCAGCCGACGGTCCCCAAGCACCAGAGACAGAAGACAGGCAGTGGAGCAGACCCAGCCCTGGCCTCGGAAACCTATGTCTCCTCCCCTCGTCAGGACCCAGCCTCACTACCCTCATTATACAAAGGAAAGCCTGGAGCAGACTCATTCTCTGAGCTCAGGCCTTTGAGTGGCTGTACTCAGCAAATAGTCACCCAATAATTCATTCCATTCTGTGAGTATTTATTAGGCATCACGGTATGAGCACAAGGGCTACAGAAGTAAGGAAAACAGAGAGCGCCTCCTCAAATGGAATGAGGAGTACAGATGTCCAAGAAATCACAGGAGGGACGGAGAGCCAAAGAGATGAGCTGATTGTAGAAAGGGGTGAAATGGAACAACCTAGCCTAGTCTGGGAAATGCAGGAGGGCTTCCTGGAGGAAGCACCAGCTAAACTGAGACCCCAGTGCTAAGTGGAAGTGAGCTAGGCAAAGAGGAGAATATGCTGGGGATGCTAGGAAGGCGTTCTGGTGGCAGACACAGTGTGTTCAAAAGCCCTGGGGCGAAGGAGACGTTTGCTCTTAGAGGAACCAGGGGGATCCTAATGTGGCTGATGCCAGGTGACACGGGAATGAGGAGGTGACCAGAAACTGAGGCAGCCCTGTTGGCCTCACGGGGAGTGCAATGGGATGGCAGCAGGGGGCAGGGGGCAGCTCTCACCGGGATTTGGAAAAACAGCGCCCAGTCCCGGAAGAGAGGGCATGGGCAACCCAGCGTGAGGCCCAGAGGAAGCAGCCCAGTGGGCTGATGGGGGCTGATGAAATGTTATGGACGGTGCCGAGCAATTATGCAGAGAGAATCGATTGCTCGGCCTGGTGCCTGCCTGGCACAGAGACACAAGCACTGAAATGTCAGCCTGTGATCTGAGAGTGCCACCCCGCAGCCCCTGAGCAAGACGGCCCACACAGGTGCAGGCAAAGATGGGGGTGTATACAGAGAAATCCCAATGCCCCCAAAATGGAATCGTTGTCCTGGCAGGGCTCAGGCAGCAGGGAGAGGAACGAGGCATCTCAGAAGGTTCTGGCGAGGAGGGGCCGGGTGGACATGCTTTTCTGGGTTCGTGTGCATGCAGATAGCTCAGCTCCCAAACATACAGGCAGGCAGGGAGGGAGGGAGAAAGGCTGGGCCCAAGCGAGCCAGAGAGAAGATGCATCTGCAGATACATTCTAAACATGCAAATCAGAGAAGGGAAGGGGCGCTGGGAGACTTCCGAATTCCCACTCCCTGGGGCACAGTGGAGGGTGGAGGGAGGGCTGGAGGGAGGGCAGGTGGAGGGGGAGCTGAGGGAGGTGGAGGAGGAAACCACGGGGCCTTGAGAGAGCCTGACCCACTTCTGCCCTCAAGCCATACCCCTACCCCCAAGCCAGCTCCCTGCAGAACAGACTGATTCCTCCCTCCCTGCCAAGGAAGGCTGGGCAGCTGGAGCAACTCCCAGCACAAGCATCCTGAGCACCTACTACGTGTCACAGGCCTTGGGGATTCTGCAGGGAGAAAACTGCCATTAAGAGACTTAAGTGACTTGTGCCGGGTCATATGCGTCACTTAGTGATCAACAAGATGGCCACAGCTCTGACGCTGCACCAGGCACTGCACGGAGCCGTTGCGTGCTCCATCCCGTTTCAGCCTCACCCTACCATCAGGTGCTCCAAGAAGCATCATTACCCTCATTTTACAGATGGGGAAACTGAGGCTCTCCGAGAAGCAACTTGACTGAAGTCATCCTGCCAAGAAGAGACTAGCTAGAATTTGAGCCCTGAGCTGGGATAGAGGGTCTACACCTGGAAACCTTACTCCCAAGATTCAAAGTGGTAAGAAAAAAGTCACTCCAGGTGTAAGAAAGTAAGTCAGGGAAAAAGCCTCACTTAGGGTGGGGCGAAGCAGAAGGAAGAGAACAGGGAAAGGGCTTGCTCAAGGGTACAGGGTTCAAATCACAGCTGCCCAGGCCCCCTGTGCCCTGAACGCACTGGCTCAGCATGGCTTTTTTTATAGAATCCCTGCCACATGCTGGTCCCCTTCTGCAGAATCATTGGTCCCCACAGAGCTTTCTCCACATTGCATATGGTGATCTTTTTTTTTTTTTTTTTTGAGATGGAGTCTCGCTCTGTTGCCCAGGCTGGAGTGCAATGGCGCGCTCTCGGCTGACCGCCACCTCCGCCTCCCGAGTTCAAGCCTCAGCCTCCCAAGTAGCTGGGATTACAGGTGCGCGCTACCATGTCCGGCTAATTCTTGTATTTTTAAGTAGAGACAGGGTTTCACCATGTTGGTCAGGCTGGTCTCGAACCCCTGATCTTGTGATCCGCCCACCTCAGCCTCCCAAGTGCTGGGATTACAGGCGTGAGCCACCATGCCTGGCTTGCGTCTGGTGATCTTTAAAGCAGGAATCAGATCCAGATCCCGCCTTCTCCTGCTTAAATCCTCTGGGTGACGTCCTGTTGCCCTGAGAATGAAATCCTGGGAGGCCCTGTTCCTCCCAGCTCCTGCCCCCACCCCCATCCCTCTGTCGGGAAGATGCTCTCCCCAGAGCCTGCTGCTGCAGCCCCTCCCCCACAGCCTCCCTCCCTGGCCACAAGTGGCCCCAGCCCCAGTGTATCCCGTAGCCCAGCCATTCTTCACAGCACTCACCTCCGTCCTCACAGCACTTACATCACTTCCTTCAGTCTTGTCCGCTTCTCTCTTCCCTTCACTGCGGGAGTCTGGGCTTGTGCGCTGGAGTTTGGGCTTCATGATGATGGAGAGCTGGTCTGTCCTGTTCCCCATGGCACCCCCCGTGTCACATAGTAGATGCCCAATAAACACTTGTTTAATGGGGAATGGGCAGTGCCCAACAGGTCTCTTGCATGCGGTCAGGGCACAGCATGCCTAGGCCGAGCCCCTTGGCTCTGAGGGGCTGATCCCACAGCTAAGGGCAGAGGCCAACACTCTGAGGGAGCACTCGCCTCCCAGGTCTGGATTTTCCCACTGCCCAGCGGTCCTGGGCTCCCTTCCCTCCTCTCCCCCTTGCCCCTCTCCCCTGCCTCTCCTACCCTCGCTCACAGCACCCCGTCCCTCCCTCCTGCCAGGCTTGCTTGAGGCAACGGTGGTTTGGTAACAGGGCTTGGGGCAGGACTTCAGTTCAAGACCCAGCTCCACCATCTCCTGGCTGACTGACTGCAGCCAAGTTCCTCTACCTCCCCCAGCCTCAGTTTCCTCACCTGTACAGTGGGGACGTCAAGGGGTGTTAGATGAGAGTGTGTGTGAATGTAAAGGACCCAGGACGTGCTTGGCACCAAGGACACTCATTTAACTCATGATGAGAGCAGCAGCGCCATCTCCCCCAGCTCGTGAGGACTGGCACGCCCGTCCCCAATCCAGGCCGGGGTCTCTGGGCACGGGGTCCACCTTCTTCTGCCCGTATCCTTTTAACAAAGAGGTTGGTCGGCCTTTCCAGCCTGTCTACTCACACCCTCCCTACTACTCAAACCATTCACCATTCCTCCAGCTTCCTCTGCCATCGGCCCAGCCAAAAGGTTGTGATTACTACACACACACACACACGCATGTACCAAACACACGTGTCCACGCAAGCCCGGATGCCTGCACGCACAGCCATAGACACACACATCTCCCCACACAGCAGAGTAGTGGCCCAGAGGGACCTGGCGTTGGGGTGCTTACACATATGCCCCCCCTGGCAGACCCGAGTGCACACACGGCTCTCCGCGGGCACTGCACCCACCCAGACCACAGACACTAGCACCTGTGTCCCTGTGCTCACGCACACAAACGGCCCTGCTTTCAGCCCTTGCCCCCTCCCCCACCTGCAGCCTGGTCGGTCCCTGCTGTGGAGGTGACACGGGATGAGTTAACGGTCAGGCCTGGCATTTGGCACGACACTCTGGATAGATGGGAACAGCCTGCCGCGTGCACTTCCGTGTCTCCGCGTCGTGTGTGTGTGTGTGTGTGTGTGTGTGTGTGTGTGTGTGTGTGTGTGTTTACCCAAGTATCCAGCCTTGGGCCTGGAGGAGAAGGGACCTCACCATTTCCAAGCCCGGAGCCCCTGGCAGCGACTCATCTTCCCTTTGCACAGGAATGGGGCCAACAGCACCATCTGCTGTCAGCTCCTGGAACTGCCCTGTAGAGAGCACACACCCAGCTCTCAGATCGGTTTTCCAGAAGGACCTGGGCTGTGACCGCTGTCCTGACAGCAAGCTGGGCCATAGGGACATCCCCAGTCCTGTGATCTAGAATGAGCTGGTCATCAGAACCACCAGGAAGATGTGTGCCCAAGTTAGGGTCCACTCTCCTTGGATGGATGGGGAAACAGGCCCAGAGCAGGGAGTGCAGGGTCCACTGGTTGTCCAGGGAAGAGGACCATGGCAATTTCATAAATAGAGATCTTGGGCTCCAAGTCCTCATTTTGGTTCCTTTCTTGACTGTGTTCCATGTTTTGACAGGCAGGGCACTGATTTAAGGAAGCTGCCCAAGAGGCAGGCAGGCAGGCTGGGGTGGAGAGCTGGGGCACACAGACCCTGCTCCTCACACCAGGCCTTGCCCTGGATGGGAAGACCCACTGCAGGAACCCTGTTCTCAGCCACGCTGAGGTACACACATGCCTGACACCCTGTGAGAGGGGCTGTGGGCAGAGATGGAAGGTCCAGGCAAGAAACTGCAAACAGGATGAGGGCTGAGCAAGGCTGGCCACAGGTGAATGGGGCAGTGCTGATGAGCTCCTGCTGTGCTGAGCTGAAGGAAGGACGGAAGCAGCCTGAGCTTAGAGATGACTGGATCCAGCATGCTTGTTTTACAGATGGGGAGACTGAGGCCCGGGGTGGAGGGACGACGGGCCCAAGACCACTGGAGCCAACAGCCTGGCTAAGAACCGATCCAGGTCTTCTGGTCCCCAGTCCAGAGCTCTTGACTTCCCATGCTGGCTCCTTCCTTGACTTAAGGATTACTCTTTCCAGGGGGAAGGGCCCTGTTTCCACATCCCTGGCAAAAGTGGCTGAGATCGGCCCTTAAAGAGTCTGAGAAGCCCCCCTTCCCCAGCTCCTAGATCAAGAGGATCTGGAGAACCTGGAGGCAGAGGAGACCGGGGGCTCTACCAGTTTCCTAAGTTCAACCTTAGGCCAACCCCTATCCCTGCCTCCCTTTTGTTAATGCATAGATGTCATGGCCTGTGGAGGTTAAATATTCACAATAATAGTAGTCATGATAATGTTTATGTCCCCCCAAAATGCATCTGCTGAAATCCTAATCCCTAACGTGATGGTCCTGGGAGGTGGGGCCTTTGGGGGTGATTAGGTCATAAGGGTGGAGCCCTCACAAATGGGATTAGGGCCCTTCTGAAAGGGACCCCAGAGAGTTCTCTCACTCTCTTTGCACCACATCAGCATATAACAAGTCAGCAGTCTGCAGCCGGAGGAGGGACCTCAGCAGGACCCAACTCTGCTGACACCCTGAATTCAGACTGCCAGCCTCCAGAACTGTGAGAAATAAATATCTGTTGTTTATAACCTGCTCAGTTTATGATATTTTGTTATAGCATCTGGAGCTGACGAAGACACATGATTATAGTAGCTACTGTGTATTAAGCAGCCTGGAGACATCTCCCTGCAGGGATGGATCATTCTTTTTTTTTTTTTTTTATTGCATTTTAGGTTTTGGGGTACATGTGAAGAACATACAATATTGTTGCATAGGTACACACGTGGCAGTGTAATTTGTTGCCTTCCTCCCCTTCACCTATATCTGGCATTTCTCCCCATGCTATCTCCCCGCAACTCCCTGCCCCCCACTGTCCTTCCCCCACCACTGTCTCTCCCCTATTTTCCCCCAACAGACCCCAGCGTATAGTGCTGCCCTCCCTTATCTCATTTACAGCTCGGATGAGGCCCAGGGAGGGGCAGTAGCTTATCCAGTGTCACAACACCCCAAATGGCGGCACCAGGATACACCCTGTGACACCAGTTTCAAGTCCAAGGATCTCCCCGCTGCTCCTCACTACCAAATACAGGACAGGAAGAGTTCGCGTACCTGAATTTGTTCAGCAGTATTGGTGCCCGACGGCAACAGGGGTACAAAAACACTCAGATGTTCATTCAACAAGTATTTATTGAGCACCTACCATATGCCAAGCTCTGTCCCAAGTACTGAGGGTACAGCAAAGAATAAAACAGACAAAACTGCCCCCTATTTGCAGGGGCAGAGGGGACAGGTAAACATGATGAGTTGCAAGCACGTGTCCTGCCAGATGGTGACGTGGGCTGTGGAGTAAAGTGGAGTGTGGAGGGAGGATAGGGAGTGGGCATGACGATGAGCAGAAGGGGCCTCAGGAAGGTGTCACTGAGAAGAGGATGACTGAGCAGACGCCTGGAGCAGGTGGGGGAACCAGCCATGTGAGCGTGCTAGAAAGCAGGGGAAGTGGCCTGTGCAAAGGCCCTAAGCCAGGTCCATGGTTCGTCTCCCTGAGAAACAGCAAGGAGGCCAGTGCCGCCGGAGCAGAGGGGAAAGTGGGAGGACGTGAGATCAAGGAGGTGGAAAGATTGGCCTGCCCAGTCTTTTCTAGAGAAGGGGCTGATGGCGAGGGGCTCTGGCTTCCAGACTTCACCCCCACTTCACTCCATCCCACAGGCTGCTCTACCTCAGCCAGAATGTGGGTGAATCCCCTAATGACCCATATCTGACAAGGAGCAGAGTCTGCATGTTGCCAGCATAAGAAAGGGCAAAAGAAGAGACCTTAGCCTTTGGCCCCAGACTGGAAGCTTAATGAAAGCATCCAATGAGAAAGGAAAGGGTCAGCATTAATATCCTTGTCAACGTCACCACCACCACCATCACCATTACCGACATCACCACTACCACCATCATTATCACCACCACCATCACCAACGTCACTACTATCACTACCATTA
>PVKP010030633.1:0-27747 GCA_004027715.1 Plecturocebus donacophilus
CATCCCTAACAATTAGGATAGGCCAAACCAGGTTATGTTTGGTTTTCTTGTTATTTATTTTGAGATGGAGTCTCATTCGGTCACCCAGGCTGGAGTACAGTGTCACAATCTCAGCTCACTGTAACCTCCTCTTCTAGGGTTCAAATGATTATCCTGCCTCAGCCTCCTAAGTAGCTGGGATTACAAGTGCATGCCACCAAGCCCAGCTAATTTTTGTATGTTTAGTAGACAAGTGTGATCTAATTAAACTAAAAAGCTTCTGCACAGGAAAATAAACTATCAACAGAGTAAACAGAAAACCTACAGAATGGAAGAAAATATTCACAAACTATGCATCTGACAAAGGCCTAATATCCAGAAACTATAGGGAAGTTAAACAAATCAACAAGCAAAACACAAACAACCCCTTTAAAAAATGAGCAAAGGACATACCCATGAACAGACACATCTCAAAAGAAGACATAAGTGGCCAACAAACATATGCAAATCAAAACCACCATGAGATACCATCTCACACCAGTCAGAATGGCTATTAATACAAAGTTAAAAAAAAAAACCAACAGATGCTGGTGAGGCTGCAGAAAAAAGGGAACATTTATGCACTGTTGGTGGGAATGTAAATTAGTTCAGCCACTGTGGAAAGCCGTCTCAAAATTTCTCAGATAACTTAAAACAGAGCTACCAGTTGACCTAGCAATCCCCTTACTGGGTATATACCTAAAGGAAAATAAATCATTCTTTTGAGATATACTACGTCAATACCTAGTTTATTGAGGGTTTTTAGCATAAAGGGCTGTTGAATTTTGTCAAAGGCATTCTCTGCATCAATTGAGATAATCATTCTACCAAAAAGACATATGCACTCATTTTGTTCATCACTGTGGTATTCACAATAGTAAAGACCTGAAACCAATCCAGGTGCCCATCAATAGAAGATTGGATAAAGAAAATGGCACATATATACCACAGAATAGTCTGCAGATGTAAAAAGAATAGAGTCATGTCTTGGCAGCCACATGGATGCAGTTGGAGACCATAATCCTAAGCTAACTACTGCAGAAACAGAAAACCAAATGCCACATGTTCTCACTTATAAGTGGGAGCTAAACATTGAGCACACAAGGACATAAACCTGGGAACAATAGACATTGCAGACTACCAGAAGGAAAAAGGAAAGGGCATAGGTTGAAAAGCTACCTATTGGGTACTGAGCTTACTACCTGGGTGACAGAGTCCCAACTCAGCATCGCACAATTTTCCCGTGTAACGAACCAACATATGTACCTTTATATCTAAAATAAAAGTTGAAATTTTTTTAAAAAGTCATTTTTTTGGAGGACGGTGTGATTTTATGGCTTACTATTTAATAGTAAAAGATGGATATGACTTAAAGAAAATAAGAAAAAAATTTTCCATCCTTATTCTAGTCACCAGCAACATTGCTGAAAAAGCAAAGTTAGTAAAAGCCTGAGAGTGTGGGTCTTCATTTTTCCTCTGTGAAACAGGGGTGGGAGTTTAGAGAGAATATACAGTATGTTGTGATCTTTCCATGAAGTTAAGCTATAAACATTCTCTGCTGCTGTTTGTGAAACATACTTTTACAGAACTAAAGTCTAAGGGGAGCAGGTGGAAAGTAACTTATTCAGTAATGAATACACATACCTTGAAGTTATTTTTTTTAAGTTGTGAAAAGAATAGACTGAGAAGCAAAATCAAATTGGTTTACATTTTGGAATCCATATTTTTGATGACACATGAGGCATCCTTGACCCACAGTCATAGGCTTGTGATTTGTGTTATTTTTCACATTTATTAAATAAAGAAAGAACTTTAGGGGTTGCATTAATTATCTGTAACCTGTGGTTTCATCTTTGGTTTTTCAGTAGTAGCAGAAGGGCAATAGACCAGGCTTGAGATGTAGAGAACCTATGATTGTGATGATTTGTTTGAGAGCCCAAACTAATTCACTTTTAGCAATTAACATCAAGGTATTGTTTAGGTTAAGGGCCTGCACATTCAAATGTTTTCATAAGCCATATAGGTAACATAAATATATGAATGTACTGTATGTAAACAAAGAAGAATTATAGTATTTTGGGATTGAGATTCCAAACTTCATTGAAGGCATTCAAATTCAACTTAAAATAGTTTTAAAGCTGACAAAAAGAAGTTGTCAGCCAGATTTGACTTTTATTTGTTGTTCACTGTCAAATTTTGAAAAAAAAAATACACAAATAAGAAGGCTTCTGGCTTTTCAGGGAAATCCCTGATGTGTGATGGCTTGACTTATGATTTTTTGACTTTTGAAAGTGATACAAATTCAGTACTCTCCTTTATTTATGATGGGGTTACTTCTGGATAGATTCATCATAAATAAAAGAGCATCTATGTAACATTATCACAGGCTAATAAATACACATTTGCAGTAGCCAAAATTACCCAAGATACCACTTTTTATACCAATGTTCTTGGGAAACTAAATTAGTCATTGGAGCAAAAGCAGTTATTACTGTAATCCCAGCTACTCGGGAGGCTGAAGCAGGAGAATCGCTTGAACACTTATTATACCACACAGTTTTGGAGTGGCAGGAATCACAGAAACCACTTCCTCAGGTGGGTCTAGTTCATATTCTCGCATGAGGTTGCAGTCAAGCTGTAGGCTGCGGATGAAATCACCCTAACGTTTAAAGTGCAAACCTATCCTGACGTTTTCACAGAATACCCAGGCAGTGTGTCAATGATCATCAACGATTAATTTGCTGTGAAGCAAATAGGCTTCTAAATATTGAAATTTCCTAGAAATCATCTGTGTTTATTTGTTGTCCATATGTAATATGTTAGGCGTATATCATTCCTGGCATTTTTTGATAATTACAGTTCCTGATTTGACTGTATAAGAGAAACAGCTCCATATTTTACATGAGTCTTGAGAAAGGGAATTATGGTACTGGGATACTATACCAACTCCTGAATATATCCCAGTATAATGGAAATATTTAGAGTCATAGAGACCTGAGTTTAAATCCAGACTCTGCACATACTAGATGAGTGATCTTGAGAATGTCACTTAACCTCTTAGAACTTATTTCTTCATCGATAGAATGGAGGAAATAATGATTGTTAGTTCAGTTTCAGACCTATGGTGATAATCATATTAAGCAAAGAGTACATACACTATATATATATATATATATATATATATATATATATACACATATTATATGATATATAACCTAGCCCTACAAAGTGCTCAATAAATGGTAATTATTATTATGATAGTGTTATGTACATGTATATATGTGCATGCCAACCTAACAGCTTAACATTATGAAAGATACATGAGCTTTAAATAAAATAAAATAAAGACTGGATTTGTGTATTGGCTGGCATCATCGCTTATTAGCTGAGTGAACTTAACAGTTTTTTATCCTCTCAAAGCTTCAAGGTTTTCAACAGTAATGTATGACTTAATAATAATAATAATATGTACGTCAAAGGGTCATATGCCCTAACACCTACTACACTAGAAAGAAAAGTTAGCAGTGCCCTACTACTATTGCCAAATGATTTCACTGATACTACCTTTTCTCACCTTTCCTAACTAGCATCTCCGCTCCGCAACTTGGCTTGTCTCAAGATTGCCATGGAAGGAACATAGATGAACACACACACACACACACACACACACACACACATACACATTGAGCTTTGTAGCACCTTAAGGCACACTGGAAGTTAGAGAACAAGCTGTTTCATTTATGATTCTTATCAGAAACTTCATGGTACATTTATGATGCCTTCAGACCACAAGCCTATACTCCTGAGCTGAGAGCATCTGGGTAAATAATTACTAATTCTCAGTTAGTGGAATTCACCAGATTTCATTCTCCCATCCACATCACCAATACTGCTGTTCTCATCTAAATTACCTGACCCCGCCCTCTGATCCTGGTTTAGCACAGCTACAGTAAACATCCCTTGCCTTGCAAACAACCATTGTATAATGATCTCTGTCAATGGGACTCAGTAAGACTTGGATAAAGGCCTGAGGGCCTCCCTGATTCCAATCAGCACATCAATGGACTATTTACCCACCAAGTCCACTGCTGAAGACACAACAATACTAACCTGCATGAATGAAATACATAAAATGGGAAGAAATACAAATGACCATTTGCCATGTTTCCCTCAGACATGAGCATTGTTTTCTATTAAGATCTGTGATGGAAGTAATTCAGAAATATTTAGTTCATACCAAGAATCCAGGTGATGCTGATGCATACAACAGTTGAGAGAAACTGGTTTTGTCACATTCTCTGTAATATCAGATTTTCTCAGTAGATGGTGTTGTCAAACAATTTTTCTCTATTTCTATCATCATATTAATAGTTTTCCATCAGTATCAGACAAGGTGGTAAATTTTGTCTCTCCATGCTATTCTCACTGTTTGGTAAGTTTGCATTTTCTTAGCTTCATGTATTCTGTTTTCTGAAGACACACACACACACACACACACACACACACACACACACACACAATGTATAAAATAGAGTAGTCCAAAGTAAGGAGAAAAGGTTACTAGACCAGAATTGTCTACCATTTTCTATAAAGGGCCAGATAGAATATATTTTGCATTTTACCAAACAATCTCTATCACAATTATGTAACTCAGCCATAATGGCATGCCAACAACCCTACAGAATGTGTAAATAAATGAGTGTAGAGCTGTTCCAAAAAATGTTAGTTATGGGCACTAAAATTAAATTTCAAGTAATTTTTTTTTGACACAGAATCTTGTTCTGTTACTCAGGCTGGAGTACAGTGGTGCTATCTCAGCTCACCGCAACTTTCACGTCTCAGGTTCAAGTGATTCTTGTGTCTCAGCCTCCCAAGTAGCTGGGATCCCTAGCAGCGCCACCATGCCCAACTAATTTTTGTATTTTTAGTAGAGACAAGTTTTGTCATGTTGGCTAGGCTGGTATGAAACTCCTGGCCTCAAGTGATCTGCCCTCCTTGGCCTCCCGAAGTGTTGGGATTACAGGCATAAGCCACCACAACTGGCCCTATTTCAATTAATTCTTAGATATCACAAAATAGTTTTCTTCTTTTGATTGTCTTTCAACCACTTAAAAAGGTAAAAACCATTCATAGCTCACAGGTTATATAAAAACAGAGAATGACCTAGGTTTGACCTGCTGTCTGTGGGTTGTAATTTGATGACCCTTGGTCTATATATTTATATTTGTTCAAACCAAAGATAAGACAGTTAAGAGCTTAGATTCTGATGTCTGGCAGTCTGGGAACAAGTGTTAGCTTGGGAATGTTAGTTCTCTAACTGTTCCAAGCTTTATTTTCTTTATCTGTGTGATAAGAGTAAAATTAGTAAAGACCTTTTAGGGTTACTGTATAAGAATTACATAAATTGGCCAGGTGTGGTGGCTCACGCTTATAATCCCAGCAATTTGGGAGGCCGAGGCAGGTGGATCACGAGGTCAAGAGATCAAGACCATCCTGTTCAACATGGTGAAACCCCATCTCTACTAAAAATACAAAAATAAGCTGGGCATGGTGGCATGCGCCTGTAGTCCCAGCTGCTCAGGAGGCCGAGGCAGGAGAATTGCTTGAACCCAGGAGGCAGAGGTTGTGGTGAGCTGAGATCGTGCCATTGCACCCTAGCCTGGGTAACAAGAGCGAAACTCCATCTCAAAAAAAAAAAAAAAAGAATTACATAAGTTGATTTGTGAAAAGAGCTCATAATGCCATTGAACATATGGAAAGCAGTCAATTAATTATAACTATTGTTATAGGGTAAATCCTTTTCTAGACATTTTCAGCACATAGCCTAACTTCAATTGCATAACAACACTTTGATACAGATATTATTATGTTTCCTTAAATGATAAGGGAACCAAAACTCAAAGAAGTAAATGATTTGCACTAGGTTACCTAGCCAGTAGGCAGTAGGCATGGAATTGAAGTCACACTCAGGTTTTACTCACCCCACAGTTCATGCTTTTGCCACTCTGCTTACCTTTTCCTTGAGCTCATTTGCGTGATGCTCTGGATAAAGTCTCAAACTCTTTGTTAAATAGTGCTCGTCATATTTTTTTTCTTTTTTGGACAGAGTCTCACCCTTACACCGGGCTTGAGTGCAATAGTGGGATCATATCTCACTGCATCCTTGAACCCTTGGGCTCCAGTGATCCTCCTGCCTCAGCCTCCCAAGTAGCCAGTACTACAGGTGTGTGCAGCCATGCCTGGCTATTTTTTTATATTTTTGTATAAATGAGGTCTCCCTATATTGCCCAGACTGGTCTGAAACTCCTGACCTCAAGTAATCCTCCTGTCTTGGCCTCCCAAAATGCTAAGATCACAGGTGTGAGTCACTTTACCCAGACAAAATTTATGTTTCTGAGAATTACTGAGATTCACAGTCAACATACTAGTATGTGTTTTATACTAAATAGCTTGTGAAACCCAAAAATATAGTTGTTATGATAGTTTTGTGTGTCAACTTGGCTAGGCTATAGTACCCAGTTGTTCAAACACTGATGTAGATGTTTCTGTGAAGGTATTTTGTAGATATGTCAACATGTACAATCAGTTGAGTTGAGTAAAGGAGATTACTTTGATTATATGAGTGAACATCATTCAGTCAGTTGAAAGACCTTAAAAAGAAATCAGATTTTCCTGAGAAACAAAAATGCAGCCTCAAAACTGCAACATTAGTTTCCAGTCTGCCAGCCTATCCTACAAATTTCAGAGTTAGAAGCTCCTAAAAGTATATAAGCCAATGTTTTTCTTTAATTTTTAATTTTTGTGGGTACATGCTAGGTGTATATATTTATGGGGTACATGAGATGTTTGGATAAAGATGTGCACTTTTAACACGTGGAACAAACTAGGTTTGTCTTCATTTGTACATATAACCAGGCTTTCTCTAGCTTCTCTATCTTAGGAGAAAATTTAGATTATAGCAACAATTAAAAAGCAGGATTTCTCTGGCTCTTCTCTCGTACCCTATAGTAGCATTTCTCAACTGGGGACAATTTTGCCTACTCAGGGTACATTTGACAATATGTGGAGACATTTTTGGTTGACACAGCTGATGAGTACAACTAGAATCTAGTAGGTAGATATCAGAGATGCTGCTAAATATTTTCATTGAACAGGATAACCTCCCATGACAAAAAACTATTCATCCTAAAATGTCATACTTCCAAACTTGAGGAAAGCTTATCTATAGGAAACAGTTTATTCAAAATCTTCTCAAATTTTTATTGGAGTCCCCAGGTAGGAGCAGAGAGCAGGTATTTTTTTATGCTGAATGCTGTTTCACTCTGACTTCTTTTTTCTACTAATGCTTATAGTGGTAACTATATAATCACTGTCTAAGAAGTGTTCAACACTGGTATTGGAGCTTGCTGTATGTAGAGATGCTATTTCTAATGCAAGTTGTTACCTGGGATGAGGCTACAGATGCCTAATATCTAGAATTCCAGTGTCTGTGTTGAAGATATCATCTATCATCATTGCTGAAACTGCTGGAACTATTGTTTCCAACACCAGAGTCTTCTGCCTTCTTATCATTCCTACTCTGCTCGTTTTTTTAAAAATTCTTTCTGTAAAATTAATTTTTCTATTTTTAATTTTTTGGTACATAATAAGTGTATATATTTATGGAGTACGTGGGACATTGTGGTACAAGTATGCAAATGCATAATATTCACTCCATGGAAAATTGGGTACCCATTTCTTCAATCATTTATCCTTTGTTTAACAAATAATCCAATTATATTCTTTTAGTTATTTTAAAATCTATAACAAACTATTATTGACTGTAGTGCCTCTGTTACCTGCTGTTTTTTCACAGCCTTCTCTTCCTGAGATGCAGGAAACAATTTAGGTGATATTTACCATGTTGTACTCAAAGTTACCCTTTACTTTGAACTAGTCTATTTTTTTACAACCAGATTAGGATCCTCAACTACTTTTTCCTTAGAATGAATTATCTCCCAAGAGTATTTTAAGTCCCTAGTTTTAATCTATAATGGACACATATTATCAACTCTATAAATATGATAAGCTACACCCAAACCTTACTGTGAACCACTTTTTCTTCAGATAAAGATTTTCTGTTATATACACAATTGATTACTTCATTCAACTGCTATACACATATTTATTGAGCACAACTCATAATTCAAAAATTTTATTGAACAGTTAGCTAGTTAGTTGTTTGAGAAATGACGATATAGCAGTGGCAAGGTAAGACAAGAACTTTGCCCCAGTAGAGTGCACATTCTAGCTGGAAAAGAGAGGAAAAAATAAGCAAATAAAAGTATACACCCGAAATAAGCCAAAACAATATATGTGACTTGTAATATAGAGAGATGATTCTTTCTAATGGGTGCAGTCAGGGAAGACTTCTCTGAGGGTTAGTACTTAACCAGACATCTGAATGATGTGAAATATGTAGAGGAAACAAATTTGAATCAGGGTGAAAGAGTGGAATCAAGAGACAGAAAAACAGTCAGTGTGACTGAACATAGCAAGCAAGGAAGTGTGTGGTACAAGGTGAAGTCAGTCTGGTAGTCTTTAGATCATGTAGTTTCTACTAAGTTCTAAACATGGTACTATGTACTAGGCTTTCTTTGTAAGCCAATTATATTATGGACCTCACTCAAACATAGTTAAAAAGATACACTAATCAAAATTCACAGAAATAAGTATACAATTGCAAAGTACTTTATGATAAGTGCTATTAAGGAGATTATCTAATGTTATGAGAGTATATAAATCAAGTGTGAAACCTGATTTGATTAAAGAGAAGTTTCCCCAGACAATGATGATGAGCTGAGATGCACAGGATAAGTAGTTAGTAAGATAGAATGTGAGAAAGATTGGAATTATAGACAAAATAAGTTGTTAACTTTTTTCCACTTTTTAACAAGCAGTGAGGCAAGAAACAGATGTCCTTTTAAGGAACTAAAGTTATTTTTCTCTTTTCACTTGGATGTTTAAAATAAAAAAGTGTAGATTAAGAAGAAACAAGTAGTTTAAGAGTAAGGGTACACTTTGGTTAACAATTCAATCATTAAACCTTAAAGGCCTCACTTTGGGTTTCTCGTGGTCATTGATTTCTCCTCTGTGATGCTGTTATAGCATGACTTAGAAAAGAAAGGTACATTTAGATCTGGTGAGGCAGGACCAATGTAAGCTGAACAGCAATGCACTGCTACAGTCTCCCAGGGGAAGCAGATGAATAGTCATTTTGGGAAAGGCAGTGTGTCACCAGCTTCTAGAAAATTTTCTCAATAGATTGACCACTGTATTTTTTCCCAGATATTTGTTTGAAATCTCTCCCTGGAGAGTGGCTTTGAACTCTAGCTTTGCCCAGATAGGGCTCCCAGAGATCTGGTGGTAAATATTTATGTGTTTTTCACGATACTACTGTATCCTGGTGGATGGCCAAATATTTGTGCCTGATCGTAACCAGGTATCTTCCTCACAGAAAGAACTCGTTTCTGCTGTCAGATGCCCTTTAGGTTCTTTTCTGACCTATGTCCAGTTTATTCCTATTAAGATAGTCACTCCCCAGCAGAGTCCTGACCAGGAGGAGAATCAGGTGTGACACAGAGAAGGTAACTCAACAAAATACACAAGATAACAGAAGCCCTGTATTAATTACAAATCCCAGAAAGAAGAAGGCAGCATGTCTCACAGGGAAAACAGGAAGTAGGGAAGCTGTCTGGGACACACAGTTTCAACCAAAATGTGAGGAAGAAAGAAGGCCAAAGCATTTGTTGAGACCCAAGGTGTTACCCAAGCAAGTTTTCCATGTGGACTTCTATTTGGTGGGTTTTGAATAAGCAGGCATAAGTCCCATAGATTCCCACTGTGACTGAGAAGTGACCACTATGGCTTATCTTCAAAGTCTATGTATGATGTGGGGTTCAGTCAGCTAATATCTAGCTGTCTCATAAATATGTGGTCAATAGGAGGTGATTGTATAAGACAAATATCTGGATAGATATGCTTGAGGAACTGGGGGAAGCAGAGAACTGGAAACTGTGTCAGGGATGACTAAGCCTTGCTTGTGGTATGAAAAAGCCAACCCTATATTCAAAACAAATGCCACATAAACATAACTCTATTAGAATCTATTATACTGGCCTCATAAAAATTTTGACCAATCAGACTATTCTAGCAACTTGGAGTTCTGGAAATGTTTTTCATGAAGTAAAGAGAAAAGGAAAATAATGCTAAATGATGGCAATTCATATGTATAAACTAAGAGCTAATTTTACAACACTAATATGTGTATATATCAGTAAAATGTCAGCTTCAGGTAACAGAACAATTGACTGAGTGGCTTAATCCAGAATTTAAAATGTATTTCATAAGAAGAAATCAAGAGATAGATAATCCCTGGATTGGTACTTAAAAAGTGACAGTTATGATAGTCTTTGAAATACTTCCTACTCTAAATTTTTAATGTTAAAGTTTAAGTTAGTTTTAATTTTAATTTTAGTGTTTTGTTTAATTTTGATGTTAATATTGATGTTTTCAAATGAGCAAAGTGCATGTAATTATCACCACCACCAATACACTCTCATTGTTAATATTTGATTAATATAAATATTGACCTGTTATTAGATAATTCTCAAATTCTGAGAGAAGTTAGAAAGAAGTTTGGAAATCTAAATGATATCTTTCCAAAGTAGACTTAAGCAGTTCTCCTATAAATAACAAAATTTTGAATGCTCTCAAGTACAGATTAAAGTCAAAGTAGATAAAGCATTATGTTCTGAAATCTATAAACAGGGAGTGTTATGACTTTACTGATGTCATGTGATTTTCAAAGGCTGACATACTTGACACTGCAGAAATTTTTTAAAAATTGAGATTCATCATATGGATATAAAACATTTTCTACCAGTACTGTGAAGACAAGCAAAATAGATTATCATAACAACATATGCATAAGGACTTTAAAAGCTTCTTCTGGAAGACCAAGTTGAAACATTAAAAATATTTTATATATATATATATATATACACACACACACACACATATATATATATATATATATATGTGTAGTATGCCATATTCCATATTTTACAGTTCAGGTTCAAAACATGTCCAGTTAAGACCATAAACAACAATTTGGTGACTAATAATACAATCTGTTTTTGAGCAGCTAGGGATTGCTCACTAATGGGTGACTAAGGGGCTACAATAAGTCAATTACTCATCCCTTAGTGAGTAGTTCCTTATTTAAGAAAGTGTCTTGGGGAGAATAGCTATACTGTTTTTGCTTTTATCTTTGCCATTGCAGTTGAATAAGTTTATGAGACCCTGAATCAACTCGCAGAACCTGGAACTTTTCAAAGGGTTACAGTGGGAAAAGCAGTAACAGGAACTGGTATTTCACCTAAGGAAATATTTAACACTAATTGAGTATGAGGCAACATGGAAAGCTCTAGAGGAGTGTTTCTCAAAAAAATCATTCACCGATAGATTCAGTCTGTTTTAAGTTATTCCTCAGGCATTTCATTTTAACTCATTATTATAAATAATTAAATACATTAAAGTAAACCAGGATGTTTGATTAACCTCCATATTATACTTCTGGCTTCCCACATTATTTTGTCTAGTAGTGTCCACACATGTAGTGAACAGAGTCTCATTGTACCATTTGGGTAAATCTGAAAAACCCTCTCCAAACATGCTTAATAATATCTCCTATCAAGGGCAGCATGAAGAATTCTTACTGTTAAAACAGGGTGAGTTGGAGCATGCGCAGCTAGCGATCGCTCATTACTTCTGTCCTCAGGTGGTGTTACTCCGAGTAGGTCTGCCAGATGTAGAAATTGACCAGACTGGCAGTTGTTGGGGTTAGTGAGAAATGTGAGAAACATAGGTTAGGTTGTTATGAAAGATGTTCTGGACAAGGCTGGGCAGTCATGCCATAGCGCTGTCCTCTAGATTTGATTGTAGCATGGTACTCTTGTTGCAGAAGTTTTATCATTTATTATACAATCTACAACTATTTATTAATTTTATTCTTTGCCAGCTCTTTTAAAATTTAATAATGAGCAGTTTTATGAACCAATAAACTAAAAAGGTATGTGTTTATTGAAAATTGATGTCAATTTTTCAGGAAGTAGATGATAAATGACTTATTATAAATTAATTTCACTTATATTATTCTAACTTTTTATATGCATACACAAAAAATAAAGTGATACATTTATTAATTGGTTCCTTTACCAAAAGAACTTCACAGTTACATAATAGCAATTTTAGATTAATGGCATCAAACTCTTCAAATAGAAAATGTTAGTTAATAATGGTTTCATGTTTTTCATCCAATTCATGAAGTCCATATAAAGTCTTTGGAAGTTTGTTCTCTCAAAAGTGAAACATTTTGGATTATTGAAAGTACTATTTTGGAATCAGCTTAAATGTTCAATCTGAAATTAAAATTATTTTATAGTCATAACAAATATAAATATTTGTAGAGCAAAAGATCATGATAAAATATATTCTTACCAAATTAAAGATGCTATAATTTATTTGATATTGTTACACACATAAATTATAATTGTCTCATAACATGTTGTGATATTCTAACA
The DNA here is from genome assembly GCA_004027715.1 of Plecturocebus donacophilus. Lineage (NCBI taxonomy): Eukaryota > Metazoa > Chordata > Mammalia > Primates > Pitheciidae > Plecturocebus > Plecturocebus donacophilus. Next base: position 12,642 of record PVKP010030633.1, read on the forward strand.
ATGTAGAGATATGAATAAAAAGTAATTGTTTGAACTATAATCTTTCATGTGATAAAGATGGTGTTGAATAATGTTTTTGTAATCTTCTGAAGAGTGGCTTCAAGATAGTTGACCAAAGGCATGTGTTACATATCTCTTCAAAAAGTAAGAGCCAAAATAGTGAACAGATAATCATACTTATAATAGACTATCTCAGAGAGCATGTTGGAATTCAACAGTAAAGTGACAGAAAACACTTGAAGCAAGGAAGAAAAGGGAAGTGAGGCAGCCTGCTAGGCAGGGATTGGCTAGGAGCCTAGAGAGGCCCGCTAATGCAAGTAAAAGGTTAATGATAGATCCCCAGTGGGGGATCCAATGAATCATTCCTATTGAAACTCTTACAACCTAGCTATGAGAGAATGCCTTGATGCTAATGGGCCCTTAGGCTAATAGAGAGAGCTACCTGGAGATTGTGCAATAACATTGCCCTAGAGAGAAAGTTCATGTTGGGTCCCACACACCATCTTAGTCCTAAGCAGCTGCAACTTGGTGTTATTTTGAGATGTCTGTCCCCACTAGACTGCATCCTGCCCTAGGGCCCAACAGTTCCTGCATCTTTACATATCTAGAGCCCCATTGACATCACCAGCTTACAGCCAATGCTGCTGCTGACTATTCCCATGCATATTAATGTATCCCAAGGACAGACTTTCCTACCTACAAATGCTGCCATGGATGGTTGCTGTTATCAGAACTAAAGCATGAGCCACTGACAGTAATTCTGTCACCCCCAGTTCTGGGGATGCCACACATTTACAAATGCTCCAAGGACAGATGAATTTACCCACAGATAGCACCTGCAGCCAAAGCATGCACTCCTTAGCTGTGTACCTACAGCTGCTCCCAGAAAAAGCAACCCCACCCTCTCCAATATCAGGATCACAGATCTGTGGCTTCCACTGCTACCTGAACATTCCACTAAGGCCCTAGGAATTAGCCTGCCTCTGTCTACATATCCAGCATCTATATGCACCACCAAAGGGACAAGGACAAGACTGCCTGGCACAGCTCCACTTCATCTAGTAACTGAGCATCCTCTCTGGGGGCCTGGATATTGCCCTTCCCCATCTACCACCATTGGCACCTAAGCAATCTTGTAGGCCTGAGAAAGGGCCCATCCAACCTACTGTTACCACCACAGCTGGTACCCCCTCTAGCATATAACCTCAGGGCCTGAAGACGGGCCCACCCAGCTCATTGCAGCCACTGCCAGTGCATACTGCTTCAAAGGTAGAAGGTTGTATCACCACTGCTAACTTCATCTCTGATCCCATTCCCTCTCTCCAGGAGCTCAAGGACCTGCCTATTCACACACCCACTGCCACCACTACCAGAACACAGAAAAGAAGCCTGTATGCCCAAGAATTGGCCCACATGGATGAAATAGTACTGGTGAGAATGTACTTCAGCCTGGGGCTCAAGAACAGGTATGGTCAGCCCACCACCATCACCACTAGTGTGTGAGGACTGACTCAACTGGTGTCCCTATCCCCCAAAAAACTTCACAATATCTAGCACTAGTAAGTACATCCTATCCGTCAAGGAAGTCAGAGACACTGCTGATGCTGTTTACAGCCAAAGAAATCCTAGAGACTACACTATGAGTATATACCCAGAGTCAAAGCCAAAAAACCCTATCCAAGCAACACTAGAGATACATTTTTGGGACAAATTCTTCCACTATGAAAACAAATTTTAAAAATGGAAAAACAATTGTTACACCAAATGCACACATATAAATTTAAGGACACAAGAAACATAAAAATCAAGGAAATACAACACCTCCAAAGGAATACAATAATTATCCAACAACAGATTTCAAAGAAAAAAGTTTATTAAATACCTCAAAATAAAGTAGTGATATTAAGGAAAATCAGTTAGATACAAGAGAACATAGAAAAACAATACAAAGAATCAGTAAAACATTTCAGAATAGTATCACCAAAGAGGGACAAAAATTTCAAACTGCCAGTGTCTTAAAAGGCAAAGAGTAAACCAAAGGATAGAAAACATATTTAACAAAATAATAGTTGAAAATACCTCAAGTCTAGAAAGAGATTTAGAAATCCAGTTAAAGGAAGCTAAGAGATCAGCTAATAGATACAATCCACAAAAAGTATCTTTTCCATGGCACATTACTGTCAAACTGTCAAAAGCCAAAGACAGTAAGAAAATTATAAAAACAAAGAAAAACTTAAAATCACTTTTGGAGGAACTCTCGTCAGAGTAACAATGGATTTTCTAGCATAAACCTTACAGGCCAAAAGGAAATGTGATCATATATTCAGTGTACTGAAAAGAAAAAAGAGCCAGTTGAGAACGTTATTCTGAGCAGTTATTTTTCATAAGTGAAGAAAAGATAAACTCTTTCCCAGACAAGCAAAAGCTGAGGGAACTTATTGCCAATAGACCAGCCCTAAGAGAAATGCTTAAAGGAGTCCTACACCTGCAAGCAAAGGACAATATCTACCATCATAAAAACACACAAAAGTGTGAAACTCATGGGTAGCAAAAACACACAAAAAAGAGAAAGGAATTAAAGGTTACCACTGGAGAAAACCAGCAAATAACCTTAATAAACAAGAAGAGAGAGAGAAAAAAAAAACCAGAAAGAAGGATTTACAAAATAACCAGGAATCAATTAATAAAATGACAGGAATCAGTCCTCTATTAGTCATTCTCACACTGCTATAAAGACAGCCTGAGACTGGGTAGTTTAAAAAGGAAAGAGGTGTAACTGACTTACAGATCCACAGGGCTGGGGAGGCCTCAGGAAATTTACAATCACGGTGGAAGGGAAAGCAAACATGTCCTTCATCACATGGTGGCAGGAAGGAGAATTGCCAAGCAAAAGGGGAAAAGCCCCTTAAAAAACCATCAGATCTCATGAAAACTCACTCACTTTCATGAGAACAGCATGTAGTTAACTGCTCCCATGATTCAATTATCTCCAACTGTGTTGCTCCTATGACACATGGGGATTATGGAAAGTATAATTCAAGATGAGATTTGAGTAAAGACACAGCCAAAGCATGTCATTATGCCCTTGGTCCCTCCCAATTGTCATGTCCTGTTATTTCAAAACACAATCATGCCTTTCCAGCTGTCCCTCAAGGTCTTAGCTTATTCCAGCATTAACCCAAAAGTTCAAAGCCAAAGTGTCATCTGAGACAAGACAAGTTCCTTTTGCCTATGAGCCTATAAAATTGAAATCAAATAAGTTAATTTCTAGATACAATGGAGGTACAGGCACTAGGTAAATACACCCTTTCCAAATGGGAGAAAATGGCCAAAACAAAAACTACAGGCCCCAGGCAATTCCAATGTCCAGCAGGGAAGTCAAATCTTAAAGCCCCAACATGATGTCCATTGATTCCATGTCTCACATTGAGGCCACACGGATGCAAGACAGGAGCTCCCACAGCCTTGGGCAGCTCCACCTCTGTGGTTTTGCAGGGTACATCCCCCATCCTGGCTGCTTTTATGAGTTGGTGCTGAGTGTCTGTGGCTTTTCCAGTCACACAGTGCAAACCTTTGGTGGATCTACCATTCTGGAGTGCAGAAGATGGTGACCTTCTTCTGACAGCTCCACCAGGATGTGCCCCAGTGAGGCTTTGTGTGGGGCTTCGACGCCACATTTCCCTTCTGCACCACCCTAGCAGAGGATCTCCCTAAGGAATGTCCCTGCAGTAAACTTCTGCCTGGACATTCAGGCATTTCCATACATGATTTGAAATCCTGGCAGAGGTTCCCAAACTTTAATTCTTGACTTCTGTGCAGCTGTAGGCCCAACGCTGCATGTAAGCTGCCAAGGCTTGGGTCTTGTACCCTTTAAAACAGTGGTTTGAGCTGTATATTGGCCCCATTTAGCCAAAGCTGGGATGCAGGGCACCAAGTCTCAAAACTGCACAAAACAGCAAGGCCTTGGGTCCAGCCAACAAAACTATATTTTCCTTTAAGGCCTCCAGGCCTGTGATGGAAGGGGCTGCTGTGAATACTTCTGACATGTCCTGGCAACATTTTCGCCATTGTCTTGGCAAGTAACATTTGACTCCTCATTACTTATGCAAATTTCTGAAGCCAGCCTGAATTTCTTCACAGAAAATAAGTTTATCTTTTCTATTACATCATCAGGGTACAATTTTTTCAAAGTTTTATGTCCTGCTTCCCTTTTCAACATAAGTTCCAATCCCAAATCATATCTTTGTGAGTACATAAAACTGAATGAATTTAACAGCACCCAAATCTCCTCTTGAATGCTGTATTGATTGGAAATTTATTCCATCAGACAACCTAAATCATCTATCATAAGTTCAAGGTGCCACAGATCTGTGGGGCAGGGGCAACATTATTCCAGTTCCCAACAAGTTTTACATCTCTGCCTGAAACTACCCCAGCCTGGAATTCATTGTCTATATTACTATCAGCATTTTGGTCAAAGCCTTTCAACAACTCTCTATGAATTTCCAAACTTTCCCATATCTTCCTGTCTTCTTCTGAGCCCTCCAAACCTCTAGGAGATTCCAAACTTTCCCACATTTTCCTGTCTTCTTCTGATACCTCTAAACTGTTCCAACTTCTCCCTGTTACCCAGTTCCAAAGTTGCTTCCACATTTTTATATACCTTTATAGCAGCACCCATTCCCTCAGTACCAATTTACTGTATTACTTCATTCTCACACTGCTATAAAGAACTTCCCAAGACTGGGTAGTTTATAAAGAAAAGAGGTTTAATTTACTCACAGTTTTGCATGGCTGAGGAAGCCTCAGGAAACTTACAATCATAGCAGAAGGGAAAGCAAACACATCCTTCTTCACATAGTGGCAGCAAGGAGAAGTACCAAGGAAAACGGGGAAAAGCCCATTGTAAAAGTATCAGATCTCATGAAAACCCACTTACTATCATAAGAAGAGCATGGAGGTAACCACTCCCCACCCTGTGTGATTCAATTACCTCCCACCTGGTCCTTCCCACAACACATGGGGATTATGGCAACTATAACTGAAGATGAGATTTGGGTGGGGACACAGTCAAACCATATCAAGTCCTTAACCATCAATATTAGCATTGAATATAAACAAATTAAATATTTCACTAAAAAGATATGGACTGGCTGAGTAGAGAAATTACTATGATCCGACTATATGATGCCTACCAGAAACTCTCGTAAAGACAAATATCGTCTGATGGTAAAGGGATGGGAAAAGATATTAATTTCAACCAGAAATCAAAAGTGAGGAGGAATAGCTATACTTACATCAGATAACACAAGCTTTATGTCAAAAATAGTAGAAGAAAGGCAAAAAACGTCATTATATAATGATAAAGGGATTAATTCAGCAAGAAGATATAACAATTCTAACTATATATGCACCCAGCATCAAAACACCGAGATAGATGAAGCAAGTATTATTACAACAAAAGAGTGAGATAGACTCTGATACAATAATAGTTTGAGACGTTAACACGCATCGTCAGCGTAAGGCAGATCATCTAGACAGAAAATTAATGAGAAATATTGGATTTAAACCGCACTTTAGATAAAATTAACTAGACATATATTTTATTTATTTATTTATTTTGTGAGACAGTCTCACCCTGTCACCCACTGGAGTGCAGCAGTGCAATCTCAGCTCACTGCAACATCCACCTCCCTGGTTCAAGCAATTCTCCAGCATCACCCTCCTGAGTAGCTGGGATTACAGGTGTGCACCACCAAACATGGTTGTCTTTTTCATATTTCTAATAGAGACAGGGTTTCATCATTTTGGCCAGGCTGGTCTCCAACTCCTGACCTCAGTTGATCCACCCACCTCAGCCACCCAAAGTGCCAGAATTTTTTTTTTAATTTCATCTGATAGTTACAGAATACACATTCTTCACATCAGCGCAAGGACTATTCTCCAGGGTAGATTGCATATGAAGATAAAAACAAGTCTAAACTTATCTTAAAAAATAAAATCAAACCAAGTATGTTCTCAGACAACAATGAAATAAAATTAGAAATCTATAACAAAAGGATATTTGGAATTTGTACAAACACATAGACATTATAATAACATACTCCTGAATGACCAAGGTTCAAAACAAAATTAAGATAATAGTTTTAAAAACCTTTGAAACAAATGAAAATAAACATACAACATACAAAAACCCATGGGATATAGCAAAAGCAGTGCTAAGAGAGAATTTTATAAAAACAGACACATTGAGAAAGGAGAAACATTCAAAATAAAGAATTTAATAATGCATCTCAAAAAAAATGAGAAAAGCAAGGACAATTAAAGCCCAACATTCATAAAAGGAAAGGAATAATAAAGACAAGAGGATAACTAAACACTATAGTCTACAAAAAAACAAAAATGAAAACAAAATATCAACAAAGTAAAAGTAGGTTTTCTTGAAAAAATAAACAAAATTGATAAACCACTGGTAAGACAGACGACCCAATAAAATCAGAAATGAAAAAGAAAACATTATAGTTGATAGTACAAAAATATTTTAAAAATCATCAGAGACCATTATGAACAATTATATACTAAAAAACTGGGAATCCTAGATGAAATAGATAAATTCCTAGACACATACAACCCACTGAGATTGAATCAGGTAGAAATAAATATCTGAAAAGATCAATTATATGAGATTGAACTGTAATAAGATGTCTCCCAGTAAAGTAAAGGCCAGGACTAGATAGTTTCACACCTAAATTCTATCTAACTTCCAAACAAGAACAATAATTATCCTCAAACTACTCCAATAAATTCAAGAGGAGGGAATTCTCTCTAACTCATTCTATGAGGCTGGTTTTACTTTGATACCCAAAACACACAAGGACACAACAAAAAAGAAAATTAAAAGACAATACCTCTGATGAACTTGGATGCAAAATTTCTCTTAAATTAATAGTAAACTGAGTATAACAGTACATCAATAAGCCAATACACCATAATCAAGTGGGATTTATTCTAGGATTCTAGGAATGCAAGGATGGTCCACCATATACAAATCAACAAATATAATACATCACATCAGCCAAAGGAAGAACAAATACTATTTGATCATCTCAGTAGATGCAGAAAAAGCACAAGAAAATTCAACATCCCTCATGATAATATGTCAACAAACTAGGTATTGAAGGAACATACCTCAGCATAATAATGGCCATACATGACAAACCCACAGTTAACACCATACCTTCAATGGAAAAAAAATAAATGATAAAAGCCTTTTCTCTAAGAACTGGAAAAAGAGAAAACTACTCACTTTCACCACCCATATTCAACATTGTACTGGAAACCAGAGTGAAAAATTAAGAGAAAAAATAAAAGGCATTCAAATTGAAAACAACAAAGTCAAATAAATTCCTCTTTGTGAGTGACATGAATTTATATTCAGAAATAAACTAAAAAATCCACAAATACCTTAAGATCTGCTAAACAAATTCAGGAAAATTGCAGGACATAAAATCAAAATATAAAATCAACAGTTTTTCTATTCAAAATAAAAAATAGCTGAAAAAAGAAATCAAGAAGGCAAGATCATTTAAAATAGCTAAATATATATAATATACAGAAATAAAGTTAACTAAGAAAGTAAAAGACATCTACAAAGAAAACTGCAGCAAACTGATGAAAGAAACTGAAGACACAAACAAATGGAAAGACAACTCATGAACAAGGATCAGAGTAGTTAATATTGTTGGAAAAACCATAGACCCAAAGAAATTTGAAGATTCAGCACAATCTCTATCAAAACATTAATTATAGTTTCACAAGAATAGAAAAAATTTCTCAAATTTATATGAAACTAAAAGAGTCCAAAGAGCCAAAGCAATCTTGCACAAAAAGAATAAAGTCAAAGGCATCACATTACTTAACTTTAAAATATATTGTAAGTCTAAAGTAACCAAAACAGTGTGACATACATATAAAACCACACATAGACAAAGGGTATGGAATAGAGAACTCAAATAAGTCCGTGTACTTACAGCCAACTCTTTTTTGAAAAGAGTATCAAAAACGTTCATTAGGAAAAGGACACACAATTCAATAAATGATGCTGTTTCTAGGCATAGAACTTAGAAATGATAAATACTTTAGGTGATGTACCCCCCAAACTTCCTGACATGATCATTGCACATTATATGCAGGTAAAGCCTTTTCTCTAAGAAACAGAAAAAGACAAGACTTCACAGTGTCATATGCACATCATATATATGGGCAAATATTATGTATCAGTAAAAGAAAACTTCAGTGTGCATGTCCCTGTTTTCTCTTTTTGCTGTCCATCATCAATTAGAGTTTAGTAAATTTGAAGAACTATTTTCAAATAACTATTCCTTTGAATAATTATTTTGTAAATTCACCTACTTTACAACTGTAATGAATTAGCTTTTCTAAATGAGTTATTTAAATTTTGCTTAAATTTTTATCGACATTAGTTGGAAATATTTAATACACAACAAATAAAAGACCAAAAATTTGTCTTTTTAAACTTTTAATGAATTACAATGATTTAAAGCAAATTAATGATACAGCTTGTATGGTTGTCCCTTCCAAATTTTATGATGAGATGTGACCTCCAATGTTGGAGGTGAGGCCTAATTGGAGGTGTTTGTGTCATGCAGGTGAATTCCTCATGAATGGCTTGGTGCTGTCCTTGTGGTAATGAGTGAGTTTTCGTTCCATTAGTTCACATGGGAGCTGGCTGCTTAAAAGAGCCTGGAGCCTCCTTCTCTCTCTCTTTGCTCCCTGTATTTTTATGTGACATGGCCTGCTCCTCCTTTGCCTTCTGCCATGAGTAAAAGCTTCCTGAGTCCTTAGGAGAAGCCAAGCAGATGATGGACCATGCTTGTACATTCTGCAGAACTGTGAGCCAAATAAACCTCTTTTCTTTATAGATTTCCCAGTCTCAGGTATTATTTTATAGCAATGCAAAATGGACTAACACACCTATAAACAGAAATGTTGAAATTTATTATTGCAGAAGGGGGACTGAATTAGTTAATTTGAGTTTAAATTTTGTTAAGAAGTTAATTTTGAAGTTCTGTAAATCTATAATGGTGCTTTGCAATATATTAATTTGTGATTTTTTTTAAAGGAGCAACTATTTTAATTGGTTAAGTTTGTGTTCTTTACCAGAATAGAATAAAATAAAGAAGTCTAGAGTTTTGCAACATCAAAATTTGGTAAAACATTAAAAAGTTTAATAAAGATGAACAAGTTTTCAATGAGTTTTGTCTTGTAAAAATATTTGTCAAAAATAATACTCTAAATAGAGGCAAAACACTATATTTAAGCTAAAACAAATACACATTTTAATTCAAACAATAGAATTAGTAATATGTTCTATTTAGTAGAATTTTCTCTGGGTTTCTCAGGTACTCAGGAGTTACTGACAGTATTATCTCAATATAACTATCATAGAGTGAAGAGAAGGATCAGTTGGTAATATAAAACATTTCAAATTTATCAACCGTAAATGCAACTTTGAGGAATATTTTAGGAAAAAAATGAAAAGAATAAGACCACATTTAAAATGTATTTCATTGTGAAACAAACAATTGCATGATATTACAGACAGATATAACTAAGAAACTGATTAATGTACATGAAAATGTATCAAGAATAAGTGTTTCAACTTATTTTTAATGTTTATGGAAATTAATATAGTTTATTTTTAATATACAAATATGTTATTTTACTTTTGAAATAATTTTACTATTTTGTGGCATTCATATAATTTATTCTTAATTCTAATTTCATGATTTATTCCCTTTCTACCATTCACATTGATTTTCATGGCAGAAATAGGAGTAACTTCATCATTTACTTTATAATCAAAATATTTATGCCTTTCTAAGTTCTAAATGAAACATTTCACAGCAAAACATGTCTTTAATGCTATTTTTAGGTTGTATTTTTTAATTGAAACATAATAACTGTACATGTTTGTAGGGTATAATTTGATGTTTGGATATGTTCATACATTGTGTAATAATCAAATCTGGGTAAATAGTGTATCTGTCACCTCAAACATTGATCATTTCTTTATGATGAGAATGTTTAAAATCACCTTTTCTAGCTATTTTTAAATATACAAAATATTATCATTATAGTCACTCCACTGTGCAGCAGAACACCAACACTTATCCTACACGTCTAACTCTAACTCTCTCCATTATACTTTTTTTCCTACCCTCTCCAGCCTCTGCTAACCGCTATTTCACTGTCTACTTCTATGAAGGCAGCTTTTTTAGATTCCACGTTTCAGTGAGATTATGGATAAACCCAGAGGACATTATGTTAAATGAAATAAACTAAGCACAGGACAAACACTGAATATTTTCACTATTAAGTAGTTTTTAAATAAAACTAATTACTATTCACCTACCAGTATAGTGAAACTAATTTGCCAGTTAATGCATACACATTTTTTAATTATATAATTTTAAATATTTTTGGACTCTTTTTCACTCTCCAAAGTACTTTAGTTGGGATTACATATTGCAAATCTGATGGTCACTCTATCCTTTGACTAAGGGCATCAGAAACACTGGAAGTATCTGTTTAAAAAATTCAGGTTTTGACTGGAGACAACAGATGCTGGAGAGGATGTGGAAAAATAGGATCACTTTTACACTGTTGGTGGGAGTGTAAATTAGTTCAACCATTGTGGAAGTCAGTGTGGTGATTCCTCAAGGATCTAGAAATAGAAATTCCATTTGACCCAGCAATCCCATTACTGGGTATATACCCAAAGGACTATAAATCATTCTATTATAAAGACACACGCACACACATGTTCATCGCAGCACTGTTTACATAGAAAAGACCTGGTACCAACCCAAATGCCCATCAATGATAGACTGGACAAAGAAAATGTGGCACATATACACCATGGAATACTATGCAGCCATAAAAAACTATGAGTTTGTGTCCTTTGTAGGAACATGGATGAACCTGGAAACCATCATTCTCAGCAAACTGACGCAAGAACACAAAATCAAACACTGCATGTTCTCACTCATAGGCAGGTTTTGAACAATGAGAACACTTGGGCACAAAGAGGGGAGCATCACACACTGGGGTCTGTTGTGGCGGCTATGGGAGGGATAGTGGGAGGAAGGGTTGGGGAGGGATAATGTGGGGAGAAATGTCAGGTATAGGTGATGGGGGGGATGGTGGCAACAAACCACCTTGCCATGAATGTACCTATGCAACAATTTTGCATGATCTGCACATGTATCCCAGAATCTAAAGTACAATAAAAAAAAATCAGATTTTGAAAACAGAATGAGACCTTTCTGGGGTAGCCAGGAATCTGGATTTTTAATATCCCTTGTGATTACTAAACATAATAAATTTTGAAAAGTGTATTGAAAATGAGATTCAACTTCTATAAAGAAAGAACCCATAAACCAGAAAGAGAAGCCCTGTGGGCATAACACCAAGGAAATGGCATAACCCTTTAAGAGGTAGCATATAAAAGAAAACAATCTTATTCATTGTAGCATAGGCAGAATATTTTAAAATAAGCAATAGCTTTGACATGTTTCCTTCTTATAAAAGCAAATCGTTTTCACTATAGAAAAATTAGAAAACAAGAAGAAAATAAAAGCCCATACAATGTTGATATGAAGAAAACTATTGTTGAAACCTTGATTGATTTTATTTTCAAGTCTTTTACTTTGAGAATGCTGTTAAATTACATCACATATTGAATTCTAATTTTGAAGATTGTGGTTTTTTTTCTTTTGAGTACAAGTTCAGTAGAGCTATACAAAGAAAAAAGCATTGCATCAAGTATGAAGACTATTATCATGCCGGTTGTATATTACAATGTTTAAGAACTAGACTTACAGAGTAAAAAGTGCATGAATTCAAATTCTGACTCTATTACTTCTTTGTTTTGTGACTAGAAAGTTACTTAACCCCTTGTATCTCAGTTTGCTTATCTGTGAGAAGACCTTAACAATAGTATCTATCTCATATTGTTGTTGCAAGCATTAACTAATAAGTAAGTAGCACCTCACCAATTTTTGAGAACTCAGTAAATGTTAGCTATTATTATTTTGAGCTCTATGGTTGCATAGCTCAGTGAGGAACAACAGCCAATCGTCTTTGAAGATTAACTTCTATATATCTTTATCAGAAGACTTATTATTTAGCGTTTATTTTTATTTAATTGTGTCTAGGTAAATTATAAACATAATTTTTATAACATTCCCTTGCTCCCATCCATTCTAGTCCTGATTTCCATATTTCTAAGCAATATAAATTTTCCAGGCACCAGGCTGGAGTGCAGTGGAGCAATCTCAGCTCACTGCAACCTCCGCCTCCCAGGTTCAAGCAATTCTCCTGCCTTAGCCTCCCGAGTAGCTGGGACTACAGGCATGCGCCACCATGCCGAGCTAATTTTTGTAATTTATTTAGTAGAGACGGGGTTTCACCATGTTGGCCAGAATAGTCTCGATCTCTTGACCTCATGATCCACCCGCCTCGGCTTCCCAAAGTGCTGGGATTACAGGCATGAGCCATCACGCTCGGCCTATTTAGTGTTTATTTATATTTTTAATTTTGGAGGATGCATAGTAGGTATTATAAGGCAAAGAATGAAAATTTGAAAGGTCATTATCTAGCCTTGTCATAAATAAATAAGTGGGGCATCTAGAGCCTTATCTAAGTTATAGGAGTAAGTGTGATTCTTTGCAGTAAGCCATTTCTGGAAACACAAAAGGTGGAAAGGTTTTAAAACTGTCATTGTTTTTCAGGAACAGAATGCTCAAATTAATTTTAATATTGTTAATTTGTATATTGAAGATATTTTCCTTGGTACCTACCTAATGCCCAGAGAGCAGTCACTTCTACTACCTGTATCTCTTCTCTTGAGAGGCACTCAGATTTGTGAATCTCTCTCTCTCTCTCTCTCTATATATATATATATACGTATATATACATATACATATACACACATATATATATATACATATACACATATATATATATACACGTATATATACGTATATATATGTATATATATACGTGTATATACGTGTATATATGTATATATATGTATATATATATGTGTATATATATATGTGTATATATATATGTATATATATATATATACGTATGTATATGTGTATATGTATATGTATATATACAGTTAGTGGGATTGGAAGAAAATGAAAGAGAATTGTGCCTGGCCATTTCTGTTTCCACAGAGTAATGCTTTTCAATGAGTTGTCGCTTTTCACTACTGTAAAAGTCTCCGTTTTAATATTTTCCTAATGTTTTGTTTTGCTTTGTTCATTTTTGTTTTCTTTCTTTTTTGTGTGTGATGTCGAATGTGTCTAGGTAAATTATAAACATAATTTTTATAGCAGTCCCTTGCTCCCATCCATCCTAGTCCTGATCTCCAAGGGCAAATACTTTTAATTGTTGTCGTTGCTTCATCTAATAATGATATCTATATTTCTAAGCAATATACATATGGAAAAAGCCTTTTCTTGGTCCATTAATTTTAAACCTTTTCAGATAGTCTGCGTAAATTTTTTTATGTTAATTTTTGTGGGTACAATAGGTGTATATATTTATGGAGAACATGAAATGTTTTGATACAGGCATGCAATGAATAACAATGATATCATGTAAAATGGAGCATTCATTCCGTAAAGCATTTATTCTTTGTGTTACAAACAATTTGATTATGCTCTATTAGTTATTTCCAGATAGCATTATTGACTTTCTATTATAATAGATTAAGATTTAGCTGTCTTGTACCTCCTCTCTTTCTTACTGTCCCTCATCTACTTGTTTGTATATCTGCATGTTTATACACTCATATGTGTATACCTATATAACATATGTATATAGCACAATATTACTTAAATTATTAAACAGCCTGTATATAATTATTATGCCAATGTTATTCACTGGATATAGATCTTTATCAGATATATTTATTTACTTTTTTATTTCTTTAGGCTATTTTTGGCTGTTTCTTCTTTTGCATAATTTTCAAGATATTCTTATTTTATTCCAGATGCCCCATCATATTATTCATCATAGAACCTTCTCTATTGAGTTTAATTTTCCTGGACATCTCTTTTCCAGAGGCTTCCACCCATCTGCTTTTATCTGGACAGATTTTTTTCTAAGCTTGCCATAGAGCTGCTACCATGGAACTAAGTTTGACACTCCTTGAATGAGAGTCAATAGTTTCTATACCCAGAACTGACATTTAGCTGGTACAATCCTGTACAATGGAGTAGCCAGCTTCCCCCTTCATTGGTTGAGAATCCATTCTCATTAGCCTTGCAATCCTTGTTGGTAAATACTTTGAGCATCATATCTTAATGAGCCCAATGTTTTGTTTTTTTACTATACACCATTGTATTGCTGGAAAATATGTTCTCATAATAGATTTTCTAAGAATCTTTCTATTTTCCACTCTTCACTTTTAATATAAATGCTTCCTCCAGGTCCTGAACATTTCTGGGGTTCTGTAAAGACATAGCAGTTCTGTTTTCCATCTTAATACAATTTTTTATTATAACTTATTTTATGCTGATGTTTCTTCATCATTATCTAGATCTTTATGTGATTTTTGCCTTTTTCATTTCTTTAATTTTAATTATTAAAACTTGATTATAATGCAAAAAAGTTGTTAAAAAATAAATCATAGTAATATTGACCTGAATTTAGAAAAAAAATAATAAAATGTTTGAATAGGGTTTTGCTTACACTTTTCCTTTCTTTGCAGCTTATTTTTCACATATGAATTTAAGTCAAAGCATTACTATAAATAATACTTCTGCACCAAAGATTGAGTCAAATTAAGCCCTCTGCACAAAAATTTCTTGTTTTTGAAGTGGAAATTTTGCCCAGGATTTTGTTAGCACATAGTCAGCAACCTCCCTATTCTAAAACTGCCCCTGCTTTTCTGCTAATAACTGCCTCTTTCTACTTCTGTACCTCAGCTTATTGCTTACTAGCTGAAAAGTCTTTAAACAAACTGCGTCGTCGAAAAGTTATGAATTACTTCCCTTGTCCCCTTACC
>PVKP010030634.1:0-27751 GCA_004027715.1 Plecturocebus donacophilus
AAGGCATGTAATTAGCTTGTTGAGGTCTGAAAACATGGCAGTCATTACATTTCTCACCAAGTTAAAGACTTACCTTACCTTGTAAGACCACGTGGCGGCAAATGTTTGCTGAAAATGATCAGTAAACCTGCTTCTGTGTCTGGACAAGGAGGCTCTGAATTCACTTCCAAAATGTTCTCTCTCCCTCTTGCTCCTCTCTCTCTGTTTTTTCTCAGTCTCTTTCTCTCTGTCTCTGCCTCTTTAATGTTGTTTATTCCTTATAAATAAAAGAAATTATTTTTTCTGCCTTAAATAATGAAGAACCACATGGATATGTGAAAAAGGCACAGATTTCAGAGGACACTGCTTGACTTTGCCAACGGTTGTGATATCGTTGGTCAGTGGAGGTGTGACCCTCAGAGACCAGTGAAGATTGCAGAGCATGGCTCAAATGTCTGCTTGGAGGCCCCACTGCCATTTGAGAGGGACCCCTGCACGGTTCCACATGTGTGTGACTCTGTCTCCTTCTTTCCAAAACCCGCCCACGTAGCTGTAGCAAACAGCATCATACACTGACCAACCCCATCTGCCTAGCCAGTGAAGTCACTGTTCAGCTGGTGTAATCGGTGTTTCTTTTTCTCTCAATCTCTCCTGCCAGTCTCCTCCCAACTTGTAGGACCTCCTCCCACTCGTACCGGGCAACCCCAAGCTGCCTTGTCCAGTGGGCCTTCCTCTGGGTCTGGAGTGACCACCTCTTTCTGACAGCCCTGCTGGGTGAGTTGGCCTGAGCTCCTAGGAGCCTGGGTGGATCATGGTCCACGTCCCAGTCCAGATCTACTCCAGCCTGGCCTTGTCCCCTTGCTGACACAGTGACCATTGGTGACCATTCTTATGCATGACACATAAAACCCTCTCTCATTAGTGCGTTCCATAGGCACTCCCCATCTTTGAGGTTTCCTTTGTAGCGTGCAGGGCACATATAGGATACATGTGGCACAGTTGAAGATAGAATGCTTTTCTTTGTCCTATTGATATAGGACATTGTGAAAATCAATTGCTATTCATCAATAGCTGTTAGCAAAATCATACCTTTTAGGTAGGTAGGCCTATAAAATCAAATCTTCCATGACTGCTGACATTTAGCGAGATTATATCCTCAAGATAGGGTGACTGACTGTCTTTTGCAATTTATGAGTATTCAGTGATACTATGCATGAACTGCTAAAAGCAGCAGGCTTGTTGGTTGAAGGCACAGAGTTTACTTAATTCAGGATCCACATCTCCCTGGCTGGGGGATCTGGGAAAATCATGCAATGCAGCCTCTCTGCGCTTCCCTTTGCTTCTCTGTAGACCATGAGTAGCCTCAGACTGTGGTTGTGAGTGAGGATTGTATGGGCTACCCCATGAGTGACAGAGTGAGTGCCCTGGAAGGATTGGCCAGTATCATCACTGTTAGCATAGAAGGCTCCTTCTCATTGGAGTCATGTGAGAATAACTGAAGTAATAATTGTTATGCAGAAGTTACGATTTGGAGTTAGAGCTTTAAAGTACATGGAATAAGTGGAGTCTGGTCTTGCTTCTAGTGCACATCTCTGTGTCTCTGCAGCCCTGCCCAGAGCCATGCCCTCCTCTCTCACTGGGCATGAACTGGGGTCTGGACTTGGATTCATCATGTAGCTGTAAGGAATTACGAATTTAAATGACTTAAACCTAATGGAATCTTTCATGTAAATCAACCCAGCATTTTGACGTGAGGGTGGCTGAGGATGGACAAGGAGAGGAAAGAGGAGGGCAGAGCCTTGGAGGCCTGTTGGGTGGGGCGGCCAGAGCCTGGTTACACGTCAGCCCCAGGCTCACCTTCTGTGCGTCCCTCCCGTCACAGGAACAGAGAGGGGCACGCTGCTGAGAGATATCTTTAAAAGGGCAGAAATCGAACACTTCCGTAAAACTTCTTCTTTCACATCTTCCTTGATACAAAAAAAATCCATTCCCGGGTCTTAAAATGCTTTGTTTTTCTGTACCAGCTAGAGAAGGAGAAAAGAGAGAGTTTCTTTAAGTCTAAAATCCAGTGCTTACTTAATCAGAGATGGCGAAGTCAGTAAGATTTCGAAAACGCGATTCCTTACCAGTCATCTCCCTCTTCGGGTGGAGTCTGTCGGGTTCAAACCAGACATACGTCATATGGACTACGGGTGGGTTTTGGAATTGATGACATGTTATGGATATTTAGGTAGAATCCTATGATAAAAAAGCATGTGTGTTTATGTGTGTGCACAGGAATCTAAAATTACCTTCTATGCCACAATAGGAATTAGCACATTGAATCTAATGCTTTAAAGCACGTAATTAAAATGACAATAACCAGCTTTTGTTCAGCTCTGAGTTTTGGAAGGAGAGTATGCCAAAACCTTGACATAACATCATCTCCCTCTATCCACAGCCCAGTCCAGAAGCAGGTTCCTCCCCTTGCTACTCATGAAAAAGCAAACACAAAGAGACATCACATGAACCTCTCAGTCACACGTGAGGAGCCTGGGAGCCATGTTTCTGTCTGGATTTCTCTTAAACACTTCACAATTTGCCTTTCAAACCCAGATGTGTAAAAACAGGTGAAAGATTTTGTGGCGGTATTTGCAGATGATCCACAAAAGGACAGGAGCACCTAGAGTAAGGGCCACTCATGAAGGCATGGGCTGCGTGTATCCATCTGTGTCCCTGTCGAAGGCGTCACTCTGGCAAGGTACTGGATGATCTCAGAACATGGTTGAAAACAGATAGGAAAGGGAAATTAAGACACGGGAGAGAAGGAATTACAGGAACTTGTAAAGAGGTGACGGCAATACGGCTCAGTCATTGCTTTTGCTAGCAGTCACTGACACTAGAACAGTTATTTCAGAGGAAGAGGATGGGTGAAGCCAGCACTGTTTGGAGCAGTGGAGGGGGCTCTGACCAGGCAAACCGTAAGGGCAGTGGGTGTTTCCCACACAGCAGGTGCTACCGGGACAGAGAGGACCAAGAAAGGAGAGGAAACTCTAGCTCAGTCCAGCGTGGCCGACCTGCTGGCCAGCACCTCACCACCCACCTCGGTCTGGGGCCCTTGCCATCCTGCTTTCACAGCCCCAGTGTGGCCCAGGTGTGGCTGATCGGAGCCCTCAGCCTACAGACTTCTCTTCCCCCTCTACTTCTCAGTGTCTCCTTTTCTTTGCAAATTCAGGAGTCTCAGAATTCAGGCTGAGCACTTTTAGCTTTTCTGTCTTTGTCTTGTTTGTGTAATTCTGCCACACCATGATTTCACAGTAAACCTTATCCACAAGCATGCATAGATTTCGTGTTTTACATGAATTATTCTTAGACCAGCATTTTTTGCCCAGCGATCATCTGCATGCTTTGATTTTGGAGCTGACCTATTGGCATTGTTATATAGGCTGTTACATTTCATTTTGTTCACTTTTGCTGTTTTGACATTGGTGTCTTTTTACTGTTGAACTCTTTGGGCCATGAAGCTCCTCACAAAATCTTAGGGACAGAAAAGGATTTCTGCCATCTTCCATCATCAGTTTAGGGCCATAGGGTCCAAAGGTATGTTAAATATGCCCAGTAATCTCTACATTCATATACATTAAAAATCCACTCGGGTAGGATACTTGGCCCCATCACTTTGCCTGGCTGGACACAACAGAAGATGCGCAAATCATCATGAGCCATTGTGGCCATGTAAATAGTGATGTGTTGTAGCCATGTGAATGTCATTGTGTGACACCATTCTTCCTGTGACTCCAATCTAAACGAGGCTTCCAAAACAGCTCAGAACCAGGCTCCTGTTTTTCTGAGTCATGGGAAATTCATTAACTCTGCCTCCCATCTTCCACCTCTACAGAGTATCTTCCCCTTTGCAAGTACAACCTGCTGAGCGATCATCCTTAATAAAGTGCCCCAGAGAGTCACCCTCACTCCCTGTTAACTGAATGGTCGTTGATGCTTGAACTTCAATAGGAAGAAATCCTCATTATTCAAGTCAGGTACTCGAATATGTGATTCCCGCGGAGGAATGGAATCACTTAGATTCGGATTCAGTAGAACCGAATTTCCAGACGTTCCTCACTTGCTGATTTGCAAATGCTGCGTGTTTTTTTCTTCCTTTGCTTTAGTTTCTGTGTTGCTAGCTAGGGCACTTCCCTGTTACACAAAGGAAGACAGTGGGAGTTGTATCTGCATTCCCACGGAGGTCTTCCCAGCAACACAGCATGGCATGTGCCACTCACTCCTAATGTCACCTCTTCCGCTATCAGTGCAGGCTAGTGGGTTTTGTTCAGCTTGTATTTGTTGGCCACACCCTGACATATTCGGTTTAACCTTTTCACGTTAATTCATAGCAGCAAATAAATGATTCCTGAATGTCGTTGCCCTGAATGTGTCATCTCTTCTTAAATACATTTTCAACACAATAAACTCATTTTCAACATAGGAAAGGGCTGTACTGGTCTTTCTCGGAATAGAAGGTGTGAGTTCATGGGTCCATGTGTTTTCCTGCCACTGTGTTGTTCAGAATTGAGTACATAAGGTCAGTTTTTGAATTTAGCTGAGCATCAGCCAGATGCACCCAGAGCCGAGGGAGGTTGAAGGTAGGCTCACTTGGGTGCCCTTGATTCTGAAAGGATGGCACTCTCTTGCTAGTTCCATCCTTTAAGATGTTTAACTTATCTTTCAAAACAATGAAGTCACTGTGGTGCGTTTGCTTTCAGGAGCGACAATGGGGCAGTTGGGGAGAGTGTCACAGAGATGAACTCGGGTTAAACCGAGCTCGGCCGCCCGTATTCCTGTGTTGCTGGGCACATTTCTGAACCTCACCTTTTACTTACTTATTGGTAGAGGGAAGTATGGATGCTCTTAAATGACTGATGGTGGGATCAGAGATAGGTACGCATGATATGATTTATAAATGTAGGTAATAAAGTAGTGGTATAATTTTTATTGTGAATCTTTAGTAGCTTTGGTTTGAGCATTTTGATTTTCTCACCTAACGAACCTGGATCCTGCACCAAGTCTTCGCCATCCCAGTAAATGGCATCTCCACTCACACTAGGATCTGGAATGTTATTCTTGACTCTCTTCCTTCCTCTCACACCGGCCCATCGGCAAGTCCTTCTGGCTCTGCCTCCTGCACATGCAACAAACCCGTCTACGTCTCTCCATCTCACTGCTGCAGTGCAAGGCTTGGCTCCCATCATCTCCCACCTGCAGTTCTTCAAGCCCCCACGAAAAGTCATGCCCCACCGAGTGGTTCAGAGTGTGCTTTCTAACGTAGAAGATTGATCCTCTCACTCACCCCTTCCTGCCCCAGTTAAAGGCTTCCAGTGTTTCCCTGGGACAATAGAACAGAATTCATCCTCGTCACATGTGCCCTTGGATCCTCCCATCCAGTCTTTGCCACTGTCACCAGGATGCCACTGCAGCCACCTTGTTCTGACCCCACAAAGGTTCAGAGCCACCTGCTCCATGTCTCGTCCTCCAGACCTCCATTTGGAAACCTCCTTATTTTTCAGATCTCTATGCAGACATCCTGTTTTTACAGAGGCCTTCCCAGAATGAAATACACTGAAGTATTTCAACACGGTACTGAGCAGAGAAAGCGAGGTGTCTAGAAGACCAGCCATTCCAGAGGCTGCAGAGGCAACCAACACCAAGAAGTCTGGTTGGTGTTAGCTGCACAGGGTTGCTATCTTCACCTGTTCTCTCCCTGATTCAGAGTAGCTATTATCTATTGTATTTGAAGCACAATGCTCCTTTCTGAAGATGAGAAAATAAGAGATGGTCCCTGCTCTAAAGTTGCTCAAAGTCGAATTATTCAAAGTTTAAGTAATCAGCATGTAGACACTAAATTGCAAAGTAAGAAATGTCCCCAATATATAACTGAAGAATCTCAGGTGTGCTCAAGGAGACATTGTGCTCAGGTGCAGGAGGAGTGAAAAGCAGGGGTCGGGAGCTAGCCAGAGAGAGACGAACACACCGGACTCTGCCAAGGACTGCACGTAAAGGTCGCCAGGAACAGGAGGGCATGAGTGGAACCAGGCATCTAGAGACCAGCAGGCTAACCTGGAAAAAGAAATCAGAGTGATGTTTTCTCAAGCAGTTTTTGGAGAGAAGTAAGAGCAGTGCCATCGACATTCAGCGGTGGCGGTGGGTCATTCCAGAAAGGCTCTTTCCTTACTGGAAGGATAAATCATCAACAGGGAAAACACTGATCAAGTTGATCCACTTCACGATCAATGCTCCTTTTGAATAGATGGTATTAGATAAAATCTGTAAAAAAACCACACACACAGAAATAATTTATTTTCAGATTGCACATAGTTCTATTTAGGTTATAGGCACTGTCAAATGTTACTAAAATCAACTTTTAGAGTCCTGGTATGAGAAAGGCCCACAGCACAGTGCAAATCACCAAGCATAGCATGACAACATGGCACATGCGCCACCCTCAGTCCAGAGCCACGTCTTGGATAATATGACTCCCAAGTGAACAGAGGAGAAGGCATCTAGCAAAAACTGAAGGGGAGGGGGCGGAGAGAGGGACAGAGAGACTGTCCTAATTGAAGATATGGCACAGAAAAAAACACACTTAGAGAAAATGAGTGTGCCAGCCACAAGCACCAGTGATTCTCCTAAGTGACGTGGTAGTAAGTAATGCATTATATTTGCATTTCCGGCATTTAGAATCTTTTTCTTCTATTTGCTTTCCTCCACCTAACAGCAAGGGTGATCTTTCTAAATTAGTGATTTTCAACATCTCTTGGCGAGTGTCACACCTCTGATGCCTTCCACTTCCTGACGCTTCTGGTATAACAGGTCTGGGCATGACCCAGGCACTGGGACTCACTCACCTCCCCGTGATTCTCACCTGCCCTGCTAAGGACCCTACCACAGATCCATTAGGTGCGGTCATTTTCCAGGAGCCATCCTTCTAGAGGTTCCCAGAAAACCCAAATAAACCTCAAGATTACTAGATTGATTTTCAAATAAGGTTCTCTGACCTGAAAGTAGATTTATATTTCACATGATTTTTGAAATTCCATCCTCTCCACGGATAAGGAAATAAATGCAAGGCAGAGAGATCTGCACTCTGGAGTGCCCAAGGCCACAGGGCCAACGCACACACCTGGCCTGGAGCCTGAGCATGCGGACAAGGCTGTCCTCTCTCTCACCACCACGCTGACGTCCATTAAAGGGGACAGTTCATTAAAGGGGGCAGGAATTGCCCAGCAGTGGCTCTGCCTGAAGCACATGGGTGAAGTTTCTAGAACCTTCTACCCTTCATCTCCAGTCCATCTCCTGCTCTGCTCTGCTCTGCATTTCACAGTCACGTCTTCCAACAGACACCAATGTGCTTGCCTTCTGGGGCTTTTCTCCTCTGTGCGCAAGGAGAGAGAGATGGAGCTGCTTCCAGGAGAGAGAGGCAGATGGACCACGCAGAGACAGACTGGCGGAGAGGATGGACCCAGCCTGGAGGTGAGGAAGCATGCCGAGGACAGAGGGGTAGAAAGGCCAGTGCGAGTGCCAGGCGCCCCATCACGTGTCCTGTAAACGCAGGAGTCCATCCAGCTACTGACAATATGGTTACAGCACTGTGCCGTCATATTACATGATGTGGTCTGTTAGCGAGGGATCTATAGCAGTGTTACGTAGAGTATTATATATTATGGCATAGGATGTATTATTATGTACAATAAAATGGGATATAATATTCATAATGCCATGTGTTTTATCTCTGACGAGCAACATGGAATTCTTGCATTTGAGTAGTCATGTTCGGTGGATGTCAACATATAAGAAAAGGCTAACTTCTGATACATAAAGAAGTAAATATACGAATGACTGAAAGAGAAAAGAATGGAGTCATCTGTTAGGTAAAAGCAGTGAACTCTTGTGTAGATTGACAATTTATGTCAAGGACCACTCGCAATACTATAAAATAAAAATTCATAGAAAGGGAATGGGCCTAAAGCTGGATTGTCTTTTGAGCTTAAAATACCTAAAAGTAAAATAATGAGCAAAGATATGGCAAGTAAGCCAATAATGTTTTTATACCAAAATCTGTACTTTTCATGTCAAACTATATTTCAGACACATGTGGCACACTTATTTTTAAAATGGGCATATTTAGGTCATAGATTATAGTTGAATAAATTTACAAAATCAGAAACTGTACAGGATATATTTTCCCTCCACAATGTGATACAATTAAAAATTAAATACAGCAGTAAAGATAAACAAAGTCACTAGAAAACTAAATGTTGGTAATTGGTAATAGAAACAAAAGGTATAGCCACATATACAGTGATACTAAATACAAGTCCTTTATGCAGATCTAAAATTGAGTGTAAAAAAATTTTTAAAAATCAAATTATGTGAATAATGTAGAAGAAACCAAGACTGTTTTCATCCTAAAGGAGCCAAGTCCGGGAAGTTCTTAAACATGAACTTTTAAATCTTCAAAGAATACAAAGTTTTTTAAACCATTACAAAACATTAGAATGAAGAAATCTGTGGTTCCTTTTCCAGAAGGCAGCATGTATATAGGTGAAAACCTGAATTTCAATCAATATGTGGAAAGATGCAATTTCCCACAAGTAAAGAAGGATTTGGAAATGGAAAGTATAATGAGGCACCATTTCACAATGAAAACATTTTCAGAAATAACAAAAATCAGATAGTATGAAAATAGACACAGACACTCCTAATGAGGATTAGTACAACTAATTTGATGAACAGTGCCCAATATTTGGTAAAATTGAAAATGTGCATAGCACGTCATCATGCATATGGTGATTGATCGTCCTCCACGGAGCACACCTGGGAATGTTGGAAGATAGTTTTGGCTGTCACAACTCAGGAGAGGGGATTCTAGAATCTACTGGGTGGAGCACAAGGTCCTGCCTTCCACGGGAAGACCCTACTGCAAAGAGCTATCCAACGCACAAAGGATAATGAGAAAAATTTAAAAGTACAGAGGCAGCTGCACAGTGGCTTAGAAATGCTGGCATAGAGAAGCACACACATTCATTAAAAAAACTGTACATAACTCTTCACTGGCACATTTCCTGAACACACAAGGAAAAGGAATAATAAATGATCATAATTAGGGAAATGAATAAATTAATCTGATTATAATTGTGGCACTTTAAAATATTTTAAATAAATGAACCTAAACTATATGCATTAATGAGAATAGATTTATAACCTAAAGTCAACTTAACAAAAAGCAATTTGCTGAATGATGCGTGTACTATAAATAACTTTAAACGTCCACAATCTTATTTGTTTTATAGGTATATACACATATAATGTGAAAAAAATTAAATAGACTGAATATATATTGTAAAATTAATCATTCTTATTTCACCAAATAAGGGGGAAAAGAGTGTATAGATGTATTGTTAACTTTATCTGTGAAGTTTCTTTCTAAAAAGCAAAACTCTGAAGTAAATATGACTCAATGTTGCTACGTCACATGATTAGAGAATGACATTGTCTCTATAGTTCTCTGTACTTTTAAATTTTTCTCATTATCAATTTTTTAAATTTAAAAATTCAGCATATCTATGACACCGTGACATGAAGAGATATATCAATAAAATAATAGAGGATTATATGACTTACAAAGATAGAGGTATAAATAAAACATCAGCAAATATAATTTAGCAGTCCATTAAATACTAAATGATCAATGTTAGGAAATTTAAGTATTAGTATGCATAACATCAATAAGTTAAAAAAGAAAAGTCAATTGACCATTTCTAAAGGTGCCAAAAGGTTGATAAATGTCACTTCCCAAATCTTCTTTTAAATTAAAAGTAAAAGGAGTCTTTTTGTTTTTTTGAAAGGGAGTCTTACTCTTGTCACCCAGGCTGGAGTGCAGTGGTGCCCTATCGGCTCACTGCAAACTGCCTTCCGGGTTCAAGTGATTCTCCCGCCTCAGCCTCCTGAGTAAATGGAATAACAGGCACCTGCCACCACACCTAGCTAATTTTTTATATTTTTTGTATTTTTAGTAGAGACAAGGTTTTACCATGTTGGCCAGGCTAGTCTCAAACTCCTGACCTCATGATCCACCCTCCTCAGCCTCCCAAAGTGCTGGTATTACAGGCATGAGCCACTGCGCCTGGCCTAGGAGTCTTTCACACACACAAAAACATCATGCTAGATTCCCAAGGAGATATCACATTTAGTTGTGAAATAAACCCATTATCTTTTTATCATTGATCCTTAAGTTTTAATTAACGTTAGCAAGGAAATGAAATGCAATGAACAAAAATTACCAAGAAAGTTAAACTATTTAGTACCAATACCACTATTTATAAATAATGTTTGGCTACCTAGAAAAATCCAACATAAATAAACCAATGCCAAAGCATTTGTTCTAATACTATGTTTTAGTAAAGTTTGAGTTATAAAGTAAACATTTGCAAAAACGAAAATATCACACATATATCAGTCATAACAGTTTACATGAAATAAATAGAAATATTTCTTTTAAAGATACTGCTAAAGTGTAAAATATCTGTGAATGAAAATGAATCCAATAAAGACACTCCCAGATAAACTGCAGTCATGAGGAGGATGTCTGACTCATTGGGCTCCCTGTAAATGTGCTCCTACACATGTGTATACTTACACACCTGTTCTTCCATCTGAACAGCTGTTTGACCTGTTCTATATGTTGGAATTTATGATTCACATTTAAAGTTTTTATGATGGGAAAAATTCTAAAACCATTGCTCTCAGGCATTCCTGTCTGCCTAACAGTTCTGTGTTTTAATCCCTGTCTATTCTTATTTAAGTTAGTCCCCTGCCAGTCTCCAGAAGTCTTCTGTCCCCCAATAGCAATGCACTCCATGCATCTTGCCAGACACGTTTGTGAATGAAGGACAGAAGGAATGCCTTGGTATACTCTTTCTTTTGCTTGAATTCTCCTGCTCCACCAACAAAACATTCCCATTCTGAAAATTCATCTTGAAGACCTTCTGTTATTTGTAGCTCTCTCTGACACCTTTCCCTGTCCTTTGTAGGCACAGATGGTCCCCCCACCCCGCTTCTGAATGTCAACATCCTCTCTGTGTGTCTCTGCTGTGGAATTCATCAGGGAGTATAAATTATTCATTTATGTTCCTGTTTTCCCCAATAAAGCACAAATTATAAGATTTGGGACCTTCACTTAAGCAACGTTATGCCAATCCTGGCACCATCATTCACATGTAGTAGGTACATGATAAAATGAGTGAAAAAACATTGCTCTGTACATCTGTGTACATGGGAGTGAGTGGGTGTAGATTTCTGGTTTTACCACAATAACCCCAGATGTTATTTTTTTTAAATTAATTGTGCTTAAGGCTTCTTCTGATTTGCACATCATCAGATACATTTATTTTACCAGCTTAAAAAATTATTGGCCATGATCTTTGTGAATGTTCTCCCTTCATTTTTTTTCTTCCTTTCTTTTGAGATTCCTTTTAGATGCATGCTGTCCTTTCTGATTCTCTCACTGCTCCTCTAATTTCTGTTTTACATTTTCCATCTCTGTATCACCCTGTGCTTCATTCTGTATACTTGCTGCAGTGCTTTCTTACACTTCATTCCTTTTTGAACACTGATTAATGTGAAGTTTAACTCATGTATTACATATTAATTTCAATGACTTTTGTTCACTTCTAAGAATTCTGCTTTTTCTTTTACAAATCTGTTTTTTCTCAAACCTTTTTTGTTCTTTTCTCATATTTCTAGTTTTAAAAATATCCATAGTTGTTTTGTTAAGACATGTTTATTGCACAGTCTGTAACCAATCCTCATATGTGTGAAGTAATTGAGCTTCTTCTACTGCTGCTTATTCTGTCTGCTGATGGTTGCTCAGTGAGATTGTTTCTCCATGTTTTGTGATTTGGGGTGTGACTTGGTATTCCTCGTTGACTTGGCAAAGAAGGTCTCTTGTGGCTTAGGTCAAGGGTTAGCTCTCTGGAGATGATTGCTTTGGCATTGGTCAAGGCCCCCAGAGTGCTACCAACCTAGGACCATTTTTATGTTAATTCCATAGTTTAAAATGATCCGGTGACATGTGCAGTCTAAGTTGAAACCTCTCAAACCAAGAGAGGGCTGGCTGTGGCCATGGTTTTTCCAGGGATAGACATTTATTTTCCCACCCAGTGTCTACTCAAGATAAGTTTCCTTGTTGTCTGTCTGTGCATCTGTGGACAGAGATTTCATGGTATACCCTCCCACTGAGATAGTGACTTGCTGATCATCAGTTTTACTTAGTTGCTAGGGCCAATAATGTGCCCCCTTTTTGCATTGGTCCTTTGAAACAGGACCTCTTGATCAATAAAATAAGCCCAAGTTCCCATGAACACTGAGAATCAGGTGGTAGTCTTCTCTGAGTGGCCCGGGAACTGTCTCTTACTTCCTGAGATGCCAACTCTCCTTTTGAGCTGACAATATCTACCCCATGCCGAATTCCACAGTAGAGACACACACAGAGGACGTTGGCATTCAAAAGGTGGAGAAACTGCCTGTGCCTACGGAGAAGCGAGAAAGGCATCAGAGGACGTTGGCATTCAGAAGGTAGAGGAACTGCCTGTGCCTACGGAGGAGCAAGAAAGGCATCAGGGAGAGCTACAAATAACAGAAGGTCCTCACATGAATTTTCAGAATGGGAATTGGAAATTTCTTTGCTTGGAGCAGGAGAATCCAAGCAAAAGAAAGAGTATACCAAGGCATTCCTTCTGTCTTTCATTCACTAACTGTGTTTGGTGAGATGCATGGAGTACATTGCTCTTGGAGAACAGAAGACTTTGTGGGAATTGGTAGGAGATTAACTTGAATGAGAATACTCTGAGGTAGAAAGAAAGAATTGTTAGGCAGACAGGAATGCCTGACAGCATGCTTTCAGTCGATCTGATCCACATGGTCCCAAAAGTGGCCTAAACAAGTCCTTCTTTCCTAATAATATATTTCTGACTTGAAAAAATGAAGAAGCTCTTTGTTTCTCTTCATTGTAAGTCCAGAGTATACAGTGGTCTTCAGTTATTTCAAGATAGACGAGATGTCAATAATGTAAGATCGATTATTTGGATGTGTGTGTCTGCGTGTGTGTGTGTGTGTGTGTGTGTGCGTGTGTGTGTGTGTGTGTGTGTGTATGAGATTAAAAGCATCCCTGCATAACCCCAGGAAATAGATTTTACTAAATTTTATTTCTCAGTTTTTATTTTAGATTCATGGAGTACATATGCAGGTTTTTTACCTAGGTGTATTTTATGATGCTAAGGTTTGGGGTACGAATGATCCCATTACCCAGGTAGTGAGTATAGTACCCAACAGTTAGTTTTTCTACCCTTTCCCCCACAGCTTCTTCCCACCTCCGGGAGTCCCTAGCGTCTACTATTGCCATTTTTATGTCTATGAGCCCAATGTTTAGCTTCCACTTATAAGTAAGAATGTGCAATATTTGGTTTTCTGTTTCTGACTTACTTCACTTAGCATAATGTCCTCCAGCTACATTCATGTTGCTGCAAAGGCCATGATTTCATTCTTTTTATGGCTGCATAGTATTTATTCCATGGTCTATATATACCACATTTTCTTTACCAAACTCACTGTTGATGGACACCTAGGTTGATTTCACACCTTTGCGATTGTGAGTAATGCTGCAAAGGACATGTGAGTGCATTATGGTTTTGGTAGAATGATTTATTTTCCTTTGGATGATAAAGGAAATGGTGTTATCAATGGTAAATGGTGTCCTAAGCTTTTTGAGAACTCTCCAAACTGCTTTTCACAGTGGCTGAACTAATTTACATCCCCACCAACAGTATGTAAGTGTGCCCTTTTCTCCTCAGCCTCACCAATGTCCATTGTTTTTTAACTTTGTAGTAAGAGCCTTTCTGACTGGTGTGAAATGGTAGCTAATTGTGGTTTTGATTTGCATTTCCCTGGTGATTAATGATGATGAGTGTTTTTTCTTATGATTTTTGGCTGCTTGTATGTTATTTGTGAAGTATCTGTTGATGTCTTTTGCTCATTTTTCAATGGGGTGGTTTGTTTTTTGCTTGCTCAATTGTTTAAGTTTCTTGTAGATTCTGAATATTAGACCTTTTTCAAATGCATAGTTTGTAACTACTTTCTTCCATTCTGCAGGTTGTCTGTTTACTCTGTTGATAGTTTCTTTTGTTATTCAGAAGCTCTTTAGTTTAATTAGGTCTTATTTGTCAATTTTTGTTTTTGTTACAGTTGCTTTTGAGGGTTTAATCATAAATTCTATCTCCAGGTCCATGCCCAGAATGGTGTTTCCTAGATTTTCATCTAGGATTCTTATAGCACCAGGTATTACATTTAAATCTTTAATTCATTTTGAGTTAATTTTTGTATGTAGTGAAAGATAGGAGTCCGATTTAATTCTTCTGAATATGGGTCGGCAGCTATCCCCACATCATTTATTAAATTGGGAGTCCTTTCTCCATTGTTTACTTTTGCTGATTTCGTTGAAATTAGATGCCTGGGTATGTGGCTTTTTTTCCGGGCTCTCTGTTCTCTTCCATTGGTCTAAGTGTCTGTTTTCGTACCAGTACCATAACGTTTCGGTTACTGTAGCCTTAGAACATAGTATGAACTTGGGTAATATAATGCTTCCGGCTTTGTTCTTTTGGTTAGGATTGCTTTGGCTGTTTGGGCTCTGTTTTGTTTTATGTGAATATGAAAACAGTTTTTTCCAATTCTGTGAAAAGTGACATTGGTCATTTGATAGGAATAGAATTGAATCCATTGCTTCTTTGGGGCAGAATGGTCATTTTAATGATAGTGATTCTTTTAATCCATGAGCATGGAATGTTTCCCCATTTGTCTGTGTCATCTGTAATTCCTTTTACCAGTATTTTGTAGTTGCCTTTGTAGAGATCTTTCACCTCCTTGATTATATGTATTCCTAGGTATTTGCATGTGGCTTTTGTAAATGGGATTGCACTCTTGATTTGGCTTTCTTGATTTGGCTCTCAGCTTGAACATGATTGGTGTATAGAAATGCTACAGATTTTTCTACATTACTTTCGTATCTTCAACCTTTGCTAAAATCTGTCATTTATCAGTTTTAGGAGCCTTTTGGTGGAGTCTTTAGGGTTTTCAAGGCATAGAATCACATTGTCTATAAAGAAAGATAGTTTGATTTCTTCTTTTTCAATTGGGTGCCTTTTCTTTCTCTTACCTGATTTCCTGTACTGTGAAGCCCTAGTGAATAGAAGTGGTGAGAGCAGGGATCCTTTGCTTGTTCCAGTTCTCAACAGGAATGCTTCCAGCTTTTGCCTGTTCAGTATAATATTGGCTGCAGCTTCATCATAAATGGCTGTTATTATTTTGAAGTGTATTCTTTTGATGCCTAGTTTCCTGAGGATTTTTATCATGAAGGGATGTTGGATTTTATAAGAAGCTTTTTTTATATCTATGGAGATGATTGTGTAATATTTGTTTTTAATTCTGTTTATGTGATGAGTGACATTTATTGATTTGTGTATGTTGAACAAATTTTTCATCCCAGGAAAGAAGGCTACTTGATCATGGTGAATCAACTTTTTGATGTACTGTTGAATTTGTTTTGCTAGTATTTTGCTGAGAGTTTTGTGTCTATGTTCATCAGGGATATTGGTCGTAGTTTTCTTTTGTTCATTTTTTTTCATTGTGTCTTTGACAGCTTTTGTTATAAGGGTGATGCTGGCTTTGTGGATTGAAATAGAAAGAAGTCCTTCCTCCTCAGGTTTTCTAAAGATTCAATAGAATTGATATCAGCTCTTCTTTTTATGGTAAAAAATTTGGTATGAATCAGTCTGTTCCAGGGCTTTTTTTAGATGGTAGATTTTTTTATTATTGAGTTAATTTCAGAAGTCGGTATTGGTCTGCTCAGTGTATCAGTTTCTCCATGATTCAATGTTGGGTGATTGTGTGTTTCCAAGAATTTTTCTATTTCCTCTAGATTTTCTAGTTTGTGTGCATAGAGCTCTTCATAACAGTCTCTGAGGATCATTTTTATTTCTGTGGGATTGGTTATAATGCTTTCTTTGTCCTTGTTTTACTGTCACTGGTTTAAAATCTATTTTATCTAATATAAGAATAGTGATCCCTGCTTTTCTTTTCTTTTCCATTTGCATGGTAGATCTTTCTCCCACCTTTTACTTTGATTCTCTAGCTGTTGTTACATGTGAATTGGATCTCCTAAAGACAGTAGATGGGTGGGTCTTGTGTTTTTATACAACTTGCCACTCTGTGCCTTTTAAATTCTTACATTTAAGAATGTAAATTGTGTTTAGGCCATTTACATTCAAGGTTATTATTGATATGTGAGGTTTTGATCCTATCATGAAGTTGTTAGCTCCATGCTTTGTTATTTCTGTTGTGTTTTTGCTTTATAGTGTCTGGGAGTTATGTACTTAAGTGTGTTTCTGTGGTATCAGGTATTGTTCTTTTGTCTTCATGTTCAGAACTCCCTTAAGGGTCTCTTATAAGGTTGGCCTACTTGTAATGAATTCCCTTAATGCTTGCTTGTCTGGAAAATATTTTATTTTCCCTTCGTTAATGAAGATTCATTGGGCAGGATATGAAATTTTGGTTGAAATTTCTTTTTTAAAAAAATGCTCAAAACAGATCCCAAGTTTTTCCTGGCTTATAAGGTTTCTGCTGAGAAGTCTGCCATTAGCCTGATGGGGTTCACCCTGTGGACATGATCTGCTTCTTTTTTATTCTCTCTCTAGCTGGCTTTAGGAATATTTTTTCTTTAGCATTGACTTTGGATAGTCTGGTAACTACATGCCTTGGTGCTGTTCATTTTGTATAATATCTCACAGATTGTCTCTAGATTTCTTCTATCTAGATGTCTGTCTCTCTAGCAAAATTAAGAAATTTTTCTTGAATGATTCCCTCAAATATATTTTCTAAGTTATTTACTTTTTAAATTTTCTTTCAGAAATGCCAGTAATTTATAGGTTTGGTTGCTTTACATAATCCCATATTTCTCAAAGACTCTGCTCATTTTTTAAAATTATTTTTTCTTTATTTTTGTCAGCTGTGTTAGCTCAAAAGACGCTTTCAAGCTCTGAAATTCTTCTGCTTGCTTCAATCTATTGATAAAGCTTTCAGTTGTGTTTTGACTTTACTTAAGTAAGTTTTTAAATTTCAGAACCTCTAATTCTCTGATTGATTTTAGAATCTCTGATTAATTTATTTAAGATGCTTATCTCTTCTTTCATTTCTTTGATTGCTTTAGAAGTTCCTTTGTGTTGATTTTCAAGCTTATCTTGGATCTCAATAAGCTTTCTTGTAATCCATGCTTCGATTCCTTTACCTGTCATTTCGGAATTTCCATTTTTGTTAGGGACCATTGCTGGAGAGGTAATGCAATCCTTTGGTGGTATTGCTACTTTCAAATTTTTTATGGTACCAGAATTCTTGTACTGCTTCTTTCTGATGTGGAGAAACGGAAACTTCTAATTTTTGTAATTACTTTTATGCATGTGGGTTTTTTCTTTTTCTTTCTTTCCCTATAATGTTTTTTATTATTATTATTATTATTGTGTTTTCTTTTCCTCTCCCTTTCCCCCCTCCCTAGGGGTGTGACTATAGAGAATGCTGGGTACAGTATTTTAGCTTTGCCTCTATACCCCTATGCACTTTTTTGGGGCCGGTTTTATGCTGAACTTTGCAGTTCATCCTACAAGCCTGTAGATGGTACTTGTAGCTAAGAGCTGGCTGGGGCCAACATGACAGCATGTATATACTTGTTCATTGTTTGCTGGCTGAAGCTCTCTGTTGCCTCAGGCAGTGGGCTGATGCATGGAATGCACAGTAGTCTGAGCTCCTTGCTGATCCTGGGGGTCAGGGGGGCCAGGAAGTGCAGAGCTGGATTGGGCAGGTCCACCCACAGGTCCCCTGTTGGCAGGCACAAATATCAATGCTAAGGGAGAATCCAGTGGGTAGCCACCAAGCGCCCAGAGGTGTGCTTAGACATGGAGCTGGGAAACCACCTAGCCCCCAAGTTCTCTGCACAGGGATATGGGGGTGGCTAATTCCAGGAGAGTGGGTGCCCCAGATGCCTGGAGATGTGCCAGGGCATGGAGCAGAGAGCCCCCCTGCACGAAGACCTCTGAACAGTCATTCTCCAGGCAAGCAGGTGCTGTGAATGTCTGAAGATATGCTTGGGCATGGAGCAGAGAGGATCTCACTGCACTGTGATCTAGTTCAGGAAAGGTAGGACAGCTCAGACTGCTGAACCAGTTGAATGAGTATTCCAAATGCCCAGAGATCTGCCTGTGCACAGAGCAGAGAGAGCCCTGCTGCACTACAACCTCAGGGGGGTAGCTTGGTGTACCCAGCAATGGCTCACATGGTTCAGATCCAGATCACCAAGCTGGCCAGGGCTGCAAGACTCGCGGCCCAGGAGAAACTTCAGCTGTAGCAGCTCTCCTCTTGCCCCAGGCCTATGGAGAGAGTACAAAGCACCAACTGCTAAGGCGCTTTTCACAGTTCTGGCTGTGGAGGCCCGTACCCCACTCCCGAGCAGGCTCTCCAGTCTCAGGCCCAAGACGAATATGCCTGCCCAGCCACAGTGCAAGGTCGCTAACGAATGGCTGCCTTTGTAGGTGCCCTGATTAAAAATGGCGTCCTGCTCTCAGTGCTGAGTCTGGGAAATGTCTGAGTTTTTCTGAGTATCTTTCCCTCAGGGCATCTTTCCAAGCCTCTCCCCCAGTTAACTCCCTGAGTTAACTCCAGAGCTTGGGAGAAATAAAGTGCTCTCCCTTGGCCAGGGTGCCTGAGGTCCCCAGTGGAAAGGAAGCCACAGAGAGGGGTTTTCTGCCTTTCTCATGTACTGGGCTTCGCTCACTGTTATCAGTCACATGCGTCCCTGGGGCTGTTTGCTGGTGTTCTCCTCTCTGGGGTCTGGGGTGTCCTTCACAATCTGGTAGATTCCTGTTTTCCTTCCTGAATTAAAACTAGGTTTTAATTGGGTTGATCTTTCTGTACTATTTTGCTATTTCCAGGTGCCCAAGGCACACTGAATGCCTCTAATGTGCCATCTTAGAAATAAAAATCTAAATTTTATTACAGCTAAATATTTTGATAAATCTAACCACTTTTCTACTCATTTGAGAATATTATTAGAGATAATAGTAAAACACATTTCTAATGTGTCTAATTCAGAGTTTTAGCTATTAACACATTTTTCAGAGAAAAGTATGCAAAACATTAATATTAATAAAAGGCACTGGGTGGCACTATCAATAGTGTTGTCATACTATCATAGGTGATGCTGCATATATAGATATACACTATACATATAGTGTATATAGTGTATACAGTATATAGTATATATACATAAGTTGCATATTATAATTTATATAATATAATTTATGTATGTATACTATATACTCTATGTAGTATATAGTATATATTATACATACACTATGTATATTATATAAAGTACATTATATATGATACTATATATAGTATAATATGTATATAATATATATTGTATATATTATATAGTATATTATATATACTATATAGTGTCTACAGTATATAATATATACTACATATTATATATTTTTATATACTATATATTATATATATTTTATATATATTATATATACACTCCATAGTGTGTATATATGTATATATAATATATATTATATATACACACTATATATACTATATTAGAATAAATGTGCTTGTGATAATAATTATATTATGTAATATGGAGAAAAGATAGTCAAACAATAATTATTATTTGAAACAATAAATGATTAAAAAACAAGTCTTTAATCACAAAATAGTTCA
Organism: Plecturocebus donacophilus; assembly: GCA_004027715.1. Taxonomy (NCBI): domain Eukaryota; kingdom Metazoa; phylum Chordata; class Mammalia; order Primates; family Pitheciidae; genus Plecturocebus; species Plecturocebus donacophilus. Next base: position 19,837 of record PVKP010030634.1, read on the forward strand.
ATGAAGTACCAGCCGCACTATCACAATCAACTAGAAAATGCAGGCTGTTAGCCTCTCTGGTATGCTCTGGAAGTGCAGAATTGTGTATACTATATATATATATAATATTATGATATTATATATACACTATATAATATATATACACTATATATAGTGTGTATACATATATATAGTGTATATATTATATAGTGTATATATATTATATACTGTATATACACTATATATACTATATACACTATATATTGTATACTATATACACTATATAGTGTATATATAATATACTATATAATATATACTATATATTATATACATAATATGCTATATATAATATATGTAGTATATATTATATATAACACATTGTATATGATATTCATTGTATAGTACGTATATATTCTATAACATAATATATATAGAATATAATGTAATATATACAATATTTCTGTGTATATACACTATTTCTGCATATATATTTTATATATACATAGTATAAATATTTTACATTATGTATATATAAATATTTTATATGTATATTAACCCAGTATTTTTGTTTTCTTGACTGAAAACTTACTATCTTAAATCAGCAGTTTATAAAAACAAATGAGATGTTGATCACCACCTGTGGAGGGCTTGCCTACAGACCTCCACAGGTGATGATATTTAAGGAGAGGAGAATTTATCCTAGGCATGTTGCAGTATCTCACCTGGTTAAATATTTATTGATAAATAGAACAACATGCAATAATGACTGATTCTTTTTCTCAATTGTGTCTTACACCAAATATGTTAGCACAGTAACATAATTCACATATTGTACCTGTAAACTCTCCCCCATGAAATTTCTGCTTGTTGATAGTCTTAGAAAAATAAAAATTTAAAGAGACCCTAAACACTAAGAACAGCAGAGAACACTTAGGAATGATTGAGAAGTTAAGGAGACAAGATTCCGATATCACATTGAGTAGCTAGCTCTTCTGTGAGCCCAGTGAGATAAGATAAAATTCAGGTATTTTGACCTATGTTGCCTAATAGAATGCTTCCTATTTCTCATAAGAAAGATCATTTGTTTTATGTTCTGCTAAATATGAGTCACCTCCCTGAGTCCCCAGAGTGAGCCACAGGCTGGAAAGGCTCAGCATGCCCCAGCTTCCCAGGGAGAAGCTGCTCTGGACACGGCCTTCTTTGCCTAATGAGTGGTTCTGGTGGAATCTGAAGGAGAATTAATCCATTTCAAGTAAGAAGAAGCCACACAGGAGAGGTCACTGGGAGTCGGTTTCAGGAGATAGACCCAGAGGAGGGCTGACACTGACATTAGCCTTCTACCAGGGGCCTGCTTCCTGCCACTCCCCAAAGCATTCTGGAGTGAAGACGGATCCTACCCAATGGGATCAAATCACCCAGAAAAGAATGAGCTGTGAAAGTACACGAAGGAGCCAGAGAATGGCTATGCCTGTCCATTTGCTCTTTTGTTTTCTTAAAGAGGTTTTCTGAAATATTGATTCAATCAAGAGAAATGCTCTTTCATTTTTGGTGTTGGTGTGAAAACCTCACTGCAGCAGTGAAAGTTCAAATTAATTAAAAATTAACATGTTTTCTGCTTGGGTTGCTACAAACACATTATACTCCTTGACTCAAAGCAAATTTTGTTTTTTTAATTGACTTTGAATTTTCTTAAATGCCTAAGAGTTAATTATATACATAAACTATTTTGTAGATTAATTGGCATAAATACAATGTACTTTGTGTTTGTAATATAGTATACACAATTCTGCACTTCCAGAGAATACCAGAGAGGCTAACAGCCTGCATTTTGTAGTTGATTGTGATAGTGTGGCTGGTACTTCATTGAACTCTTTTGTGATTAAAGACTTGATTTTTAATCCTTCATTTATTGTTTCAAATAGTAATTCTATTGTTTGACTATCTTTTCTCCATATTACATAATATAATTATTATTACTATCTTTTCTCCATATTACATAATATAATTATTACAAGCACATTTATTCTAAGCATCTGTGTTACTTCTGAATAGACTTCCCTTAGACAAGCAATTGTGTTATGTTTGAAGAATTCCCAAGATCGTAAAGCCCCTTAGAAAATGTGCTGATGACAGTAAGTGGATTTGCAGAATTGTTAACATTTTACTCCATTACTAATTGAAATGCACATACAGAGTTTCTGATCAAGTCCATTGTTGTTAGAACAGGCACTAGCATTTCAATGTTTTAAAAAACTTCTCTGAATTAATAATTAAGTGGTCATTGATATTGTGCGTATCACTGTTCTGCATAATATATAATAAAATGTGATATACGTAGATCTTCCTATAATTTTGTCTTTACACATCTGTTCCCTTTGCTGATTTGATGTCTCTGGATAAGCACTGAATTTCATTTATCTTCAAATTCCCCAATAATCCCAGTTCTTGGCACATGTAGAAACCCAGTATTTTTCTTTTCTTGACTGAAGACTTACTATCTTAAATTAGCAGTTTATAACAACAAATGAGATGTTGATCACCACCTGTGGAGGTCTTGCCTGCAGATCTTGACTCAATGACAGATGAATGAATGCACTCTCACACCTGATTCAGTGATTCAAGTGGGCTAGAGATGGTCATCAGCCGCTTTCAGAGGGCGAAATGCAGCCAATCGACCTAGACCCCCTGTACATCCACACATTTATTCAGTAAAGATTTCATAACAGGTTTTATGTCAACACGCTTGTGGATAATTAACATTGTTATAAGAGTGGTTTTTATGAATGATAAAAGCTTTAGTTTCCCAGGCCCAGAGTAAACAGTATTAATGGGTAATTCCCCTTTGACCGCCTCCTGAGAGGATCATCCAGCACAAAGTTTACATGAGTAAACAGTTAAAGTAGAGGCAAAGGGATATGGGATAAACAGATTTAAACTGGGAAAGCCTTTTATTGTCCCTGTCTTTTTCCTAAGGGAATGGACCGGCCATCTTAGGCTGTCCCAGTGAAACCTTTCAGCCTTCCAAAAGGTTTGAGACTCTAATTTATATTTTTCTCTAATATTTCCTTAATATTTTGCCAACCACCCCAAGTGAATCTCAACAAATAAAACCACAAAACATTGTCTGTCACAAGTATACAATTTGCTCTAGTCAGTCTTGGTAAAGCTAGTCCAATTCCCCCAAGCAGCATGGAGTACTACAGCCATTATCTCTATTCCAGCAACTTCCAGCCTAAAATATAACATCTATGAGTAACAGGAGGGTAGGAACCTTGTTTTATTCAGGTCTATGACTCTGGAGAGGAAGCATGATTGGTATCAAGTTAAACATTTAGAAAGTAAATCAACTGATGAATGAGCAACACTTGAATTTGCTGTGATGATAAGAATGTCCATCTAACAAAAGAAATGAATATTCTGGCCCAAAAGAGGAAAGGTATGAAACATTTCTTTAAGTACCCATTGCCCAAACATAAACACTATTTTTAGTTTTCCACACTGAGGAAATTAATTGGTGGTTGGTAAACTGGTGCCTTTAACTTGATGCTTTAACTGCAAGAATATTGTTTACCAGGACCACATCTGTATTATATACAGGTTTTGCTGAAATGCAAAATGAGTTAAGTAACATGTCATTAGACTCTACAACGAATTCCTGATCTAAATCATTATATAGATGTAGTACTTTTGTTTAACTGTGATGTCATCAACATTTTGAAAGTGTCAAATGGAACTTGTTTCCTCTGGTTTGATTTGTTTTTTTTATTTTGTTTTTGAGATGGAGTCTCACTTTGTTGCCCAGGCTGGAGTATAGTGGTGCCATCTCAGCTCACTGCAACCTCTGCCTCCTAGATTCAAGCAATTCTCTTGCCTCAACCTCCCAAGTACTGGGATTGCAGGTGTGAGCCACCACACTTGGATAGTTTTTGTATTTTTAGTAGAGACAGGGTTTCACCATGTTGCCCAGGCTAGCCTCGAACTCCTGTCCTCAAGTGATCCGCCTGCCTCCTCCTCCCAAAGCGCTAGGATTATAGGCATGAGCCACCATGCCTGGCCTTTTTTCCTCTTTTGCTAAAATGTGTCATAGATTCCAATTAGTGGTGATTTCAGTTTCTGCAGGAAGAGATTTCCTTTCTGAAAATGAAACTTAGTGGGAAGTGAGAAGGACATTTAGAACAGTTGCGTTAGCAAATCAGCTGATCAGGGTTCCAGACCCGAATAATCAGAGCACAGCACAGCACATGAGGCTGCACTGTACTAGAGGGTGTTGTACCTCGGACTCTGTCTCTTCCAGATTTCTTCTTTCTCTGCTGAACATATAGAGTTCCTGTTTTGGAGCAGTGTTTGTCGTAGGACCATTCTTCTGGGAGATGAGATATAAAATAGTATGAGGTTAGAGCAAAAGTATTTGCAGTTTCTTGTCATTACTTTTAATTACTTTTGCACCAACCTAATAGTAATAAAAGAAAATATCCACCTTATTCTTAAATAAAACTTTTTAGGATCACCTGTTAATACCGAAGGGGAAAAGGGACCAAGGGAGGGGCACTTTCAATTGTATGTGATAATGAAGACTGATTTTTCACTTTATTAGTTAATTTGTGTAACTTAATTTCTAACCCCCACTTTGTTTTTAATTCCCTAACAAATCAGAATTAAATGTCTAATGACATAAATCTTGCTAATTTAGAGTTTCTATTTTCATAAAAGTTGAGATTTGTTAACTATTTGAAGTATTTGATGCCTTAAATATAGGTATTGATGTTAAGTCATTAAAAGCAGAGAATTGAGCAGAAAGATGCTATGAGAGCAATTACTAAAAAATAATGTCCAAAGAGTCTACAATATCATAATTCCATTTCAATTTATTACAAAGCAAATATATACTTTTGTATGTTTGAAAATTGAACATAAATTTGTCAGAGATGATATAGCTGAGTTTAATCATAATTTCCTTGTAATTCTTTTATTAATATTTTAATGGGTATCATTGGTTTGGACAGCTATAGAGTTATTTTCTAAATAGAAACAATACTGCAAAATGGCAGTAGTAATAGTATATGAGTAACCCAGTTTTTGCTAGTTCAGAATATTGCTTCATTTCCTAACTGTATGAGAAAAATATAACAGAATGCTAATTATTTCTCTGAGTCAACAAACATATTAAACCCAGCATAGTCATGCCTGCTGGTCTTGAAGTTTCTGTTTCCATCTTTTGTAAATCTGTCTCCGTCTTTTGTAAAACAGGTTTTAAATATTTTATATTGATTCAGTATTTTTCTGTGTAACTGATAGTGCTTCACAATTTTCTTGTGTAACTTGCTTGGATTTCTCATGCTGACATCTCTAAATTAGAGTATGGCAACCGGAGCTGAAGCACATCAATGCAGCCTTTATAGATAATTAGTTTTCAGGACTTTTTACTTTCCATTAATTTTTGAATGTAAATATATGATGGCAATTAGACAATATGATTGGGTCTTTTCTGGAAATTTTCTTTAATATAAAAGTGATTGTGACCTGAAAGCACAATTCATGGCCAGGGACCACTTATTTGGAGAGTTGTTCCATTATTTGAACTTTATTATTTCATGAATAGCTTTTTTTTGTTCCTTCTTTACTTTCACAATTTTTACATTGCTGCCAGAAGTCTTCTCGGCATTTGCTTTGAATTCTGTCTTCAGTGCATCTCTCACTGCTGAATAGCTTTTTTTTTAACTGAAAATATATAGCATATAAGTAATCACAACAATGGTTCTGAAAAACATCTTCAACTAGAAATTATTTTAAAAACAGGAGCCAAATCCCATGCAATAGAACAGTAGGTATCAAAATGGAACCCACATTTCTATTCTGTTTTTTCTTGACTTATTAGGATCAATTATAGTTAACTAGGCATTTTTACTCAACCTTTAAAAACTATAATTAATATTTAGCAAAAAAGAAAATTTGGGTTATTTGGTTTTATTTACTTTATGAATCTATTCTGAAATAACCAGATCTAATATCCTATTACTGGTGTCATTTAGTTGCATACATTGTTTTGGATAAGATTACCTTAGCAGGTACAGCCTATATTTGAATATGTTTTTGTGGTTGAAAAAAAATCTCCCTGAACTTTACTTTTAAAGATTATCTATATGTTATGTATATAATATACCGGTTTTACTCATTTTGAGTTCTTCGCTAAAATCTCAACTTTAAAGAATCTTTGAAGCTGGAGGTACTGATATTTCTAATTAGCATGACGGAAAGATTTTCAGCTCCCTTCCCCCAGGCTATCCTGAAACCCCGCTTCTGAGCTGTATACAAATGTGTGTCTTTGTGCCTGAGGGTAGACATGCCATTTTTTCAAGGTTAAATTTGCTGTTTGCCTAATTATCTTATCAGTAAAGGCAATCAGACTAAGTAAGGGGAGTATTTAAATTTCTGTTGGTCACTATTTTATTATCTCTCCTTTCCTTCCCTCCTCCCCATTTCTCTTCCTTCCAGATAGCATCTCTGATCAATATTTGTATGTTTGTTTCTTATACTAAACTGTCTTCACTAAATAACCTTTCCTAATGCATCCTTCATTGGAGTATTTGTTTCTTTTGATTTTGGCAAAAAAAAAAAAAAAAAAAATGGGCGGGGGGTGGTTGGCTTTTATGGCATAAATTTTTATCTTATTTTGCCAACCTTTGACCAAAGGAAAAGAGTGGAGCTGATGTTCACTGTGAACTTATCAACCAACTAGGTATGGCACTTCCACATATACTGGGAATCTATCGGGTAAAAATGTAACCAACTAGGTATACACGTGGAAACTTTGAAATACATATGAAATCTTTCAGGTGTATATAAAACCTTCTGTACACACAATATTAATTTAAATTTTATGAGAATCCACCAGGAATTTTAAGGCATAATCTTTACTCATAAGCAAGTTGATAACATTTATTTTTTATGTTAAATAGGAGCTATTAAATATTTAAATGTATGAATAAGTGAAATGGCGAGAAGAGAACGTATTGGTCAGGGTTCTCCAGAGAAACAGAGCCGATAGCCAAGAGCATATAAATATATACAGAGACAGAGATGGATTTTTTTTTTTTTTTTGAGACATAGCCTCGCTCTGTCCCCCAGGCTTGAGTGCAGTGGCGTGATCACAGCTCACTGCAGCCCCGACCTCCTGAGCCCAAGTGATCTTCCCACCTTAGCCTCCCAGGTAGCAGGGACCACAGTTGCAGGCCACTGCGCCCAGCTAATTTTTGTGTTTCTTGTAGAGACTGGGAAATTAAAATTTCCTTTTAGTCCTGCTAAGCTGAAAGAGGTTGCTTGATACATCTGTGGGTTACATTCAGTGTGATGTTGTTCACACAGTACCCCATGAGCATGATGCTGCTCACACAGTACCCCGTGAGCACGATGCTGCTCACACAGTACCCATGAGCATGATGCTACTCACACAATACCCCTGAGCATGATGCTGCTCACACAGTACCCTGTGAGCACGATGCTGTTCACACAGTACCCATGAGCACCATGCTGTTCACACAGTACCCCATGAGCATGATGCTGCCCACACAGTACCCACGAGCATGATGCTACTCACACAGTACCCCTGAGCATGATGCTGCTCTCACAGTACCCTGTGAGCATGATGCTGTTCACACAGTACCCATGAGCACCATGCTGTTCACACAGTACCCCATGAGCACAGTGCTGCCCACACAGTGCCAGTGAGCATGATGCTGCTCACACACTACCCCATGAGCACGATGCTGTTCATATGGTACCCCCATGAGCACGATGCTGCTCACACAGTACCCACGAGCATGATGCTGTTCACAAAATACCCCGTGAGCACCATGCTGTTCACACAGTACCCCATGAGCATGATGCTGCCCACACAGTACCAGTGAGCACAATGCTGCTCACACAGTACCCACGAGCA
>PVKP010030635.1:0-27751 GCA_004027715.1 Plecturocebus donacophilus
GTGGTCACTTTTAAAATAGGTATAATGTGATACTGAGAAAAATGTATGTTTTGTGGATTTGGGGAGGAGAGTTCTGTAAATATTTGTTAAGTCTAGTTGTTCCAGGTCTGAGTTCAAGTCCTGGATATCCTTGTTAATTTTCTATCTCATTGATCTGTCTAATATTGACAGTGTAATGTTAAAGTCTCCCACTATTATTTTTTAATGGGTTTGAGAAAATTATTTTTATTTAGGTAGAACAGAAAAATGAAAAAATATAATTTTTCAAAGAATCAAACACAAAGGAAAAAAGTAAGGGCATTTTATTCATCAGATGTTACAATAAAATGCAAAACAATATTGTGTTAACTTATAAATAAACATAAAATTAATACATACTGGTATAAAAAACTTTGTGAATCATAAATCAATGTTTTCAAAAACATTGGCTGCAGCCATTAGTTAATTATTTGTAAATATGTCCAGTTAAAATTTCACACTAGGAAAGAATATTCAGGATTTAGATATAAAATTTATTTATTTTTATAATTAAAAATAACGAGCCTGGAGTTGTGGATCATGCCTCTAATCCCAACATTTTGAAAGCTTGAGGTGGGATGATCACTTGAGCTCAGGAGTTTGAGACCAGCCTGGGCTGGTCTCATAATGAGACTTCATCTCTACTAAAATAAATAAATAAATAAGTGAAATTAGCTGGGCATTGTAGTGCATACCTATAGCCCTAGCTACTCAGGAGGCTGAGGCAGGAGGATTGCTTGAGCTTGGGAGGTGGAGGCTTCAGTGAGCTATGATCATGCCATTGCACTCCTATCTGGAAGACAGAAGGAGACCCTTTCTCAGAAAAACAAAACAAAATCATAAATAAACATTTACTGGATTTCAAGAGGAGGCCAATCTTTACTTTGAGTAAAAACAATGAAATTATTAAGGAAAGCATTGATAGATTTTTCTATAAAGACTGTTACAAATTCTCTAGGTTAAAAACATGTAAAACAAATTGAAAAGAAACAACAAGCTAGGAAACCTAGATACATGCGGTTAATAAAGTTTTTACTAAAGAGAAAAGCGTGCAAACTGTTCTGCAGAGTGTACAGACTCAAAGCAGTAAATTTACAGAAACAAAATTTAAAAGCAATGCACACAATAAAATATATTTTCCCTTAAAAGTATATGATATAAATATTATATCATAAATGCTTCTATAGTTGTTATAACGAAAGCTTCTTGTTATAGAATATGCTCTGTATTAGTCCATTTTCACACTGCTATAAGGAACTGCCTGGGACTTGGTAACTTACGAAGGAAAGAATTCATATTGACTCATAGTTCATTATGGCTGGGGAGGCCTCAGGAAACTTACAATCATGGTGGAAGGTAAGGGGAAGCAAGGCACCTTCTCTGAAAGGTGACAGAAAGGAGAATGAATGCAGGAAGAACTATCAAACTCTTATAAAACCATCTGATTTCATGAGAACTCACTATCATGAGAATAGCATAGGGGAAACCTCCATGATCCAAATTTGCTCCACCTAGTCTCTCCCTTGACACGTGAGGATTATAGGGATTATAATTCAAGATGTGATTTGAGTGGGGAAACAAACCCTAACCATATCATGTTCCTAATTATAACTTTTTACTGTATCTATTGTTTCAAGGGAAATTACATTTTGAGTTTCCAGAAATGGGAAGATGTGGCCAGAAAAGGCACAGGGTTTTAATAATTTATAGGTTAGAGAAGAGGAAAATCACTGTAGGAGACAATGAAATTTTCTATTTTTCTTTGAAAGAAAAGTTCTTTTGCTACATCTTCAATAGAGAATGCAACCACTCTTGTCAATCACTTTATATGTGTTCTAAATTGTACAAACAGATGAGGACAATGCCACTTACTCCCAAGAGTATTTGTATCTAGCACATTGGTAGCTAAGGCAGTGAGACGTAACAGGATCTGAGCAAGCCAAGATATTTTCTTGCACAGATTCTTGACCTAGAACCATATCCAGACCATGGGTCATCCCTGAATGGCAAGCTGGTGTGGAGTGGAACTTGGAGAATTGCTTGGTTCCAGAGCGGGTCACAGCCAAGTGTTACCAAGCAACTGTATAGCCCTTCATAGGTAATTCTAAATCTCATTGAGGTTAAAAGTTACCTACTAAGTGAGGAAGAGGGTCCCCATTTCAGTTAATTAACACTGTTTCCCAGTAAAGATTTAGACCAAGTATAGTATTTGGAACTACATAAACAATTATACTATGCCACACGATTTTGGTTGTTGCCTCTCCAGTGTTGTTTATGGTAATAAGGACAAGGAGTTTTGTTCAAGAAGTTGGCTGGATTCTTACTGCAGACATGAATGGATGCTCTAAACTTAGTCTATAGCTGCTATATCAATTAACCCACAATTACATGAAAGAGTGGCCACTTAGTCCAAGAAATTTCTGGATTCATAATATAGTCCACGACTTCAACATGAGGTGATCTCATGTTTAAATTTTGTCATTTCTTTGCCTCTTAAGGAGTATTCATGTCTTCTCCTTGGGCATAAAGAGATTTAAACATGGTGAAATCTAACACTTCTATCATCCCTTATTTTTAGGACTGCACAACCATTATAGATTTTAAGTTATATCTGATCAAATTCTAAATGTCTGTAAGGACTTTATTTGACAATTCAATGATCATTTGCATGGTTATTCCACTAACAAAAATATAGACTCATCATTAACCTGAAGTTAAATAAAGTTGTACTTTATCTAGATCTTCTAGGATGAATATATTTCTGTTATGTGACCTTAACAGTGTTCCTCACTCGAATTCATTTGGGTGCAGATAGTCATTAGTATATGATGACATCTATAGGTATTTCTCTAAGTAAGCTCTGAAATCCTCCCATTGAAATATCAATATGTGAACCAAATTTTCAATCTGCCTGCCTCACTCAACAATTGCATCCTGGGCACAAACTTCAGGGAACCTAAATGTAATAATTATAATGACTATTTTTAGTATCCTCTGTTTAGAGTCCACATTTGAAAATTAGGGTACCTTTAAGTATTCTGACAATGGTACATGCTCTCTAAACCTTAGAGGGAGAGACATCTCTATGTTTTCTTGGTTATACAATAACATATTTTAAAAATAATTTTTAAAAGGAAATTAATGTAGCATACATGCTTATGTAAACAGCATTATTTTTAAATATGCTTATAAAAACATACAGTATTTTTAGAACAAAAGAAACTGGACACATTGGTAGCTTCTTTTGGGGAGAATTGAGTGGCAGCAAAAACAGAGGGGGAGGGATCATTCCTTTTCATCACATATTATGTTGTACTATTTGGGTTCTGAAATATAGGCATAATTTAACTATCTGAACATATAAATAATATATTTTTTAAACTGAAATTTGATATAAAACAAAATCATTTAGAAAGTTTTTGTCATTACTATTTTTCTTAAAGGAATAAGTGAGAATAATTTACTAGTTGTGACAACGGTAATACCACCAGTAGTAACGGCTGATGCCTGAAGGGTCACACTCAGTTTGGAGTAAAAGAGGAATATGTTCTTAGGGATTTCTAATCTGTTAAATATTGGGAAAGTCCACGTTGTCTTGTTCCAGAAAGATAAAAGTGGTAATCCCATTTTGGTGAGAGCAACTTCCTGGTATCTTCCAGAATAAAATGTAGTATTAGAAGCACAGTGCAGATTTTGGAGAAGCAGGGGTCATCTGGTCTCACTTTCTCTTCTAGAACTGGGCAGGCATGTTGCCTCCCAGGTAAGCAGACTCTGAGCAGACTCTTCAGTGTTTCTGTAGGAAGAAAATGTGGTTCATCTCTGTGGCTGTTTCTGAGAAGGGAAGTGCTGAGTGTTTGAGGAGCTGAAAACACAGATCACGCTGTAACCAAACTAAATACAAACCTTAAAACAATGAGCCTCTGTCTGAATGCAGGTCTTCTGGCTCCCAGAGTGACACCTTAGCCAACGCATGTTCTGTGACTGTCCTGAGTTGCAGGGCTGAAGCAAAGAAATCATATGCACACTCACAGTTCTCTGCAGTATAGACTCAGTTTATTCTCTCTATCGCTCTCTCTCTTTCTCTCTCTCTCTTTCTCTTTCTCTTCCCACTAGAATATACACAAGAAACTGGTGTACGTAAAACTGCATCATGACTGGGAGTCAAGACATGACCCTTGACCTTGCACACCAGGTAACTTGAGCTCTGTTTTTTTTCATCATCATACTGCAAGATTTCCATTGTCAAGGTTTCCATTTCTTTCCCTTGTTGAGAGAAGTTATCCACAATGTACAAATAAGCAAATGGATTATTGCATGTTCATTGTTTAACAGCCCACCCAAGGATTATTTCATTCATTCTCTAGGCCAGTAGTCAAGACATTTTTTCTGCAAAGGGTCGTATGTTATATATTTTAGGCTCTGAGAACCACATATTCTGGCACGACTATTCAGCTCTGCCTCAGTAGCACAAAATCAGCCACAGGCAACAAATAAACAAATGGGCGTAGCTTTGTCCCAAAGGAACTTTATTTACAAAACCAAGTGCCCAGTGGAGTTTGGTCTACTGTAATTTGTCAACCTTTGCTCTAGTTTAGGAAAGTAAACTTTATTTGCTTTGCTATTTGCACTTGATTAGGGCTCAGCCTCTGTGAATTTACCAGTTACCTTAATTAAAATGTTGATCCTATAGAAGTGAAAATTATTTTTTTTCTGATTGAATAGACAATCCCAAAGGTTATGATTTTATTACCCAATAGATCTTTAAACTGTTTTGCCTCTTACTTCAAAAGTAAAATTTTATTTTCATATGCCTTACCTGATGGATGATATATACTCTTATCCCTCAAAGGCCCTTTGAACCAGGTGTGCCATATTTCTGGATGAGTTATATAAGTGAACTAGTGTTAATTATATTAGTTCACTTATGCTAGTGAACTAGTTAATAAGTATTGAACTATATCCTATATTTATATAACCATCATAGTTTTCTCTTTCTGACAACTAAATATTACAATCCAGATTTCAGGCAAACACACCCACATTCTATACGTGATACCAAGAACAAATAGCACAAGCACCTAGGAGGGAAAAAGGCAGGCATGTTGGGTGAAGCCCTTCTCTTCTCCTTCCAGATAAGCTCATGAGTTTTCTATGAGATGACATTGGTCTTATCTAGACTCCTGATGCGTCCTCCTGGGAATTCCTATGTCTTTAGAAACAGTGGTCAGAAAAACACATTTTTACATTAGTAAAATGAGGCAACTCACCAATATAAAGTTCTGAGATACTTACTTTTCAGCTCTGCTATTCTATAGTAACTACTGCTTGTAGCAAAAATGATTCCTCAGAATCCTATTGTATGCACTCCATCCACGCATAGGAGAGTTCAATGAAGTGAAGAAATGATGGGCTCAATTAAGGAAACGAGCATATGCCAGTTGTCTGAAATCTTTTGAGTTTGAAATGGAAAATAATGTTATTTTGATGACTACTTTAAACACTATAAGAAATTTTATGTAAAAATGAACTCTGATTTAGCCCTGAATTTTACACACCATCAAGGTCAGATTAATTTTAGGGAACTTTCCAAACTGCACTAGTATACTGCCATCTTTTTTCAAGTGTGTAACTTCAAAAGCTCACTCCTGGTTCATGCTATGTCTCAAGCATCATTTCTGTAGAGATAACTTAGTTCCATCTCTATTTCTTGGCTACATTATTCTTCCAGCATCAGTCTTCCTTTTGCAAAGATCTTTGACCATCTCTCTTTTCCCCCAGACTTGTTCTTCTTCCTGTCTTGTCCACACTATGGTACTCCCATCAAATGGCCTTCTTTGCTCAAAACCTTTAAAACTTCTTGGACATTTCCCTTCCCCTTACCAGCACCCCTAACATCCACTCAACAGCAGAATCTCATTAGTGCTCCTGCACTCTCACCCACAGTTCACTGGTACAGGTTTCCTTAGCTTCACTTTCTTTCAGCTGCTCAATGCCTGGCCGGGTCCTTTCTCAGAGCCCCACTCATTCCATTAATAGAGCATGGAGATACAGACTACTCTTTTTTAAAAAAAACAAAACAAAACAGATTTACTGGTGCTTCCATTTCATACCCCAATCAAAAAGTGTTGACTATGTCTTACTACTAGGCAAATGAAATCCAAATCCAAGACCCTACCTAACCTCCATACCCAATATTGCCATCACTGATTCATTTCAACTGCCCCAAGTCCTTGTCCACTCCTTTCTGTCTCCCCGAAATGTATTTTACTGCAGCCTTCCCTTGCACTACTATATTTTTACAGATCCCAACCTTGTCTAAAGGTCTCTCCAATTACCCCAAATAACATTTGCCTTCTGCAACACCCATCATCTTTCACTGGTTCTCTCTCATATTCTTAAACTTCTTAAGAATGGGTAGGCAGGGGTGTGTGTGGTAATAAAATGACAAATTTTCAGTTTGCACCCCAGCATTGACATTTGTCGCCTCTGTGACCTTTACCAACGGACTACATGGCTCTGTGCCTCAACTATTCTATTATCTGTAAAAACTTAGGACAACAGCCTTTACCTCTCCAGACTCATGTAGATATAAATGAGTGAAACTGACCCACAATAAACATCATTTACATGAATCTTGTAACACTAAGTATTGAATATCTGAGTTTGCCTTTTGGTTAAAATTATTTCATGGAGACCTGTTTTGGTCATCCAATATCCTTCTTTTGGTAACAACCTTCTGGAGAATTATTTCCTTTCATTAGGTCCAAGCTGGTGAAGCTGTAAATCAAGGTACCTGGCCTCCCTTGCCAACCTTGTGGGCACATTATTTTAAGCTGGACAAATTGGACTTTCTGTCCAGGGACTTGGTACCTTGAGCTGAGTAATGAAAAGTTAAAAAAATGGGGATATCTTTATTCCAAAATTTCAACATTGGACCCCCAACAACACAGTTGCACAGTTGCTCTTACTGAGATTACTAGAATGCCTGGTTCCATCCTTTCTAATGTTTCTTTCTTTTCATTCCCTTTATGCTCATAACTTGCTACACAGTCCCCCAGCCCCTCCTATAAATCTCTTTTCTTCTTGAGTTAGCAAAATTTAATTCCATTGCTTACGACCAAAGAACCTTAATACAGGATTATGTCATCTACCAAAATGGAGATAGCCAAAGCCCAATATCTGGCACTTAAAATTCTCAGTAAATCTTTGTGATATAAAAAAATTATTAAACCTCCATCTGCCTTGTTGATATATACTATAGTTTAAGTTCATTCTCTTAATTCCATTAGAAATCAGAATTGTTTCATGTTTCATTTGCTTCCACTCTAAAAAATAAATGTTTATGCTCATCTTGTTCCAAAAATAAGGTGACTTAATTTACATTCACATAGAAAATTGAAACAATAAAGGAAAAGTTAAAATGAAGGGTTTTTTTTTTCCAAAAAGAGTTATACAACAAATTTAAAAGTCCATAATCCTGACCATCATATTAATTGGTTTCAAACATTTCATTTCTGATCTACTATTTTCTACTCTGGTTTTCCCTTAGACTCACCTGGGAAGATTTTTTTTTTAATACATGCGACTAGCTCTCACTACAGACCAGTTTTATCTGAAGACCTAGGTGTAGAACCTGGGATGCAAACATTTTTTAAAATATATCAGGTTAATTCTGATGCACAATAAGGGTTGAGGGCTTGAGACCCCAGGATCCCCTCAATCATGCAAGATGCTTAAAATGGAACGTTGCTCTTCATGTGATACTTGTGAAGTGTAGAAAACCTTAAACTTTGTCTGGATTTGGGAACAAAAATGAGCGTGAAGCTTCAGTAAAATAAACTCTCTTGAAAAACACTAATGCTCTACAATTATTTTGCCATCAAAATAAAATAGCGCCAAGTACATGGCTTCTTCCAAGTAACAAATCTTTAAAACCAAAGTGAAATTTTGAAACCACTCCTTCAAATAGCATCTGTCCGGTAGACAGATGGCATGTTTTATTTCATTTCCCGTTTCTACTTGGTGGAGTTCATGGGATATTTTGAGAATCAATGAGTAATTAAGAATTGGGTGCCAATTTAGGTATTTGATTTGGAAATTGAGTCTTTGAAAACCATCAATTCCAAATATAGGGCAAACCCTCCTTATTATGCTATCCCAGAAACTGGTAATAAGAACACTCTAAAAATATTTAGAAATGCAGGAGCCAGCTTTTCTGGGCTGCAGGTGGAGGATACACAGCTGCCAGGAAATGGAAGACACCTGCTATGTCCCTGAGTACCCTTTGGTGAGTAGGGGTTGGAAAGTACAATAGGGTCTCCTGTAGTATTAATCTGGGTACTAAATAGTAATAAATAAATGTGATTTAAGAGCACTGCACAGTAGTCCTTGGTAGTAAGGAATCAAGAGTGGTAGCCCTAGGCAAGTTCTGTTAAATGTAAAGAATGCTGGAAAAGTTATATACCTGCCATTACCAGTTAGTAACACCTTAGGAGACATTACTTCATCAGACACATGATCAGCTCCTTGTTCTAGCGAGTTCAGCAGATGTCTGTAGAAATCTACAGTCTATGTGACATTGTGCTAGGCTGACAGGCATCAACCTGAGACTAAGGTGTGAAAAAGGATCACTTGAAAATGTTATTTAAAGGCGGATCTCCGAGACTCTGTTTCAAATATTCTGATTTACGAAAATTGTAGAGGAATTGGGAATCTGCACTTTATCAAGCATTCCAGGGGTACTTTTGTTACAAGTGGTCTGTGGGCAACACTTGGAGAAATCGATGATGATTAATAGCATGCCTCCATTAAGGAAACTTAATTTTGGGGAAAAGGAGTATTCGGAAACCTGAGCAAAGTAGGATCTGGCAGGGGTTTCGGACTCAAATAAGAAAGCCTCTTAGAACAGGAAGTGATAGGTAAGTCCAGATTGCAAGATATTCCAGAGGGTAGGGGAAAACCAAAGGGAGGAGAGGTGAGCAGTTGCTAGGAACAAACCTCAGAATTACAAAACTGTTCCTAAGAGCTATTCTGGGGAGGAGAGCAGTTTGGGAAGTAAAAGATCATAAGAAAACATCGGATCAGCCAACATTGACCAAATGTAACTCCCAGTCAGCATTGCACCAGGTGGCCGAGGTGGGAGGATCACGAGACCAAGAGATCGAGACCATCCTGGCCAACGTGGTGAAAACCCGTCTCTACTGAAAGTACAAAAAATTATCCAGGCGTAGTGGCACGTGCCTGTGGTCCCAGCTACTCGGGAGGCTGAGGCAGGAGAATCGCTTGAAACCGGAAAACAGAAGTCGCAGTGAGCCGGGATCGCGCCACTGTACCCCAGCCTGGCTATAGAGCGAGACTCTGTCTCAAAAAAAAGAAAAAAAGAAAAGAAAGAAATATCACTGTCACTAATAGGTAGCTGGAGCCCATAGGCTAGGTGCGTGGACTAGGGCAGTGATTGCTCAGGTATGCTGGTTATATCTGAGCTCACCTGGGAGCTTTGATAAACGCTGATGCCAATGCTCCATGCGGAGAGTTTCTGATACAATAGGTTCAGGTATAACCTAAGCCTTTGTGTTTTTTCAATGCTCTTGGCAAGGGTTGATAACAAATGCTCTAGAATAGCGCTTCTCAAACTTTAGGAGGTACCAGAACCACCTGAAGAGCTAATAGAGAACACAGGCTCAGGATTCTTGAGGTGGAACAGGGCCTGTCCTCTTGTGTTTACCAAGTGCCCCAGGTGATTCTGATACCTGGCAATTTTGAGAACCACTGATCTTGAGTGAGACTGTCTGAATTTAAACTGGGCTTCACCACCATCAACTGGATACCCTGGGGCAAGTTAAACACCCCATGGGCTCCATTTACCATACTTGTAAAGCCAGGATAGTAGGAGAACGCTGATGAGGGATGAATGTGAATGGCCCTGGAGATTCTTTCTTCTCCCTTTTGGTGAGCTTGGTGGAGAGTGGGCTCAGCAGCTCAGTTATCGCAATAGAAGAATAGGCTGATACCAGCTTCAGCCCCTTCTACCCTCCTCTCACATGGCCACTTACCCTAGAAGGGGCTTCCGTGGTTTCAAAATCTTGTAGATGTTTGCTGTATATTCTCTCCCAACCCTGACTCCCACCACAATGATGTACAATCATAATTTTTTAAACTTCAGTGTGCATTGAACCACTTGGAAGACTTGATAAAACACAGATTTCTGGCCCCACTCCCAGAGTTTCAGAGTCTGACAATGGCCCAAGAATTTGCATTTCTAACAAGTTTTCAAGTAATGCTGATGCTAACCTAAGGTATACCCTGGAAACCACTGAAGTACAACACTCTGAGGATGGAGCTCCTCTCTGCAGAACCATTGGCTGTGCTTAAGCTGTAGGATAAGGAAAATATGAGGATTGTGCAAACTCTGCTACTCCTCTAAGATTTCTCCCAATAATCTCTTTTATGTTTGCACTGCAGAATGCTAGTGGTATGTGTGCCCATCACTATAGTGGGTATTTCCCATGCTATCACCTGTAAAATTGTTTAGAAATGAACCTAACAAATAGTCTGGGTCCTTAAACGAAAGACAACATTATTTTTAATTTGTCAAACCCATCTTGATCACCTGTTATGTGCTGGATATTTGGCTAGATGCTGCAATTATTATAATGAATGAAACACATTCCTTACATACTAGAAATTGATAGTCCCAAAGAAAATAAAAGCATGTTCACAAATAATTACAATGCTATAAAATGCACAACAATATAAAAAAAATCTCTGGTATGGGCAGGCTCCCATTAAGTTACTTATCATTAGGGAAGTGCAAAGGCAATAATTTATCAGTATTTTTGCTATCACCCAACTCCCACAGGGGATATCAAAATCCACCCCCTCCCCTCCCAACTCTCCCTACCCCTGACTTCCAGTACCCACTGCAGAGAAGTGCTGCACATGTATAGTATTAGGCTGCATTCAGTTCATCAAAGGTAAACATAGTGGAGAAAATAGCATCTGTGAAATATCTACTAGATGTGGTTTCATCCTAAATTATTTCTTCCCATACTCGAGATGCTTGAAGTTTTAATCATTTTTGTTATCATTTGGTATTTACATGGAATCTTTTCTCAAAAAACCACCACGACTTTTTCAAGTGTTATCTTCCAACGTCACATTCCTCAGCAATTAAAAAGAGTCATGGTGTCCTCATTTTCGTGAAGGGGGCAAGAGATGGAGAGACATTAAGCAGTTCACCCCAGAGCAGGGGCCAGAAACCAGAACTTTCGAATCAGAGGAACAGGACACTGCCTCCTGCTGTGTCATAAGAAGTGAAAGATATATACTCACCACGGGGCACATGCCTCACTCATTAACCCCCTCCATGAACAACCTAAGAGTGCCCAAAGGGACAACAATTTGGAGCACAAAATAATAATAAGTAAAAGCAGAGGCAAGGTGTATTTTTCAGAAATCATGACATCATTGGACAGAGGCATAGTGTTCTCTTCACAGGGTCATCACCAACAGACTGCTTTAAACAGAGATATAAATATCCATGTTCATTCATGGGATATAGCAGCTTCTACTACCTGACTCCTGCTCCTTCCAAGAAGTGTTTATCCTTACTCAATGGCCTTCAATAATGTTTAACAAATGGTCTGGGCTGGACCACCCAGCTGCTGGTTAGAAGACAGAAACAAGCATTCCCAGGGCTTGTGTTTTTCTACCCTGACAAGGTTGGAAAAGAATGAGTACTGTATGTTAAAATATCAGGGCTTTTCTCATTTAAAATAAACTGCAGCCAGAGTCTTACAACATAAATGTTAGTAAGTCTAGAAGAACTGGACAGGCAAATGGTCGAGTTTTCTCTCTCAAATACTTTGCTATAGTAGCTATCTACTAGATACACTACTTAATCAGAGGTAAAAATAAAGCCCAGGTCAGCCAACGTCCTGCTTGAATGTCTAGGAAAATCCAACTCTCTCAGTTCCCAGTTTATCAAAAGAGCAGCCAGAAATTCAGCTTTTCAGCCTTGTTACCTAGAATATTTTCTTTCAAATGTGTTCATTTCCAGGAAATCCTACAAATATTTACGATTTGAGATCACTTAGGAATAACATTTTCTAGATGCTGATGGAAAACACATCAGACTTGATTTGAACCATATCAACTTCTACACTGAGTCAGAACATCTTCACTTTGAGATACGTTTGTAAAACCCCAAAGCAAGTCATTGGGAAGCTTGGAAAGGGAGTAGAATAAAAGCTTTATATTTGGGGAAGTCCAGTAGTATTAAGCTAAGAATATGGTCAGATTTTTCTATCTCGTGGTCATCCCATATTCGAAGGAATTATATTAGCATAATTTCTGGATTTCTACACTAACTCCAATTCAACTAAATAACTGAAAATAAGAATTTATACCCCTTAGGCCCAGCATAATCACAGGCAGCCAATACCTGCCTGTGTAAATAATCCCATCACCATTATTTTTATGATTATGTAACTTACAAACATTCACATAATGCCTATGAGGATCTCTGTCCAGAGAAAACCCCTATCCAG
Source organism: Plecturocebus donacophilus (assembly GCA_004027715.1). Lineage (NCBI taxonomy): Eukaryota > Metazoa > Chordata > Mammalia > Primates > Pitheciidae > Plecturocebus > Plecturocebus donacophilus. The sequence continues at coordinate 12,567 of PVKP010030635.1, forward strand.
GTAAATTATGGCTGAATTTCCAACAGGGAAAACTGATAAAGTCCCCTGTCTTGTCACCTTGGGTCATCATTAATATAACCACTACTAGACCCAGAAGAGAGATATTCTCAAGGTGTTTGACGTTGGATCACTTTGATCAACATCCTGACTAGATCTCTGATGTTCACAAAAGACTGAAGTTACCCAGCAAAGGGTAGGGCAGTGGTATTCTGTTTCCTTCATCAACCTGCATAACTCAGAGCTTTAGTAGAGTTAGCTATGGCCATTGGGGGTGGAGGCACTAAGGGAGAAATGAAACCAAGTTAAAGATTCACAGTTCTAGGAAATTATGCTGCTGTTGTGACAGGGATGTCAGACTGCTTTATTGTGCAAATTCTTCATTGGATTTATTGTTTGTGGCTTCCTGGGAATGATAACAACTTCCCAAGATTATCTCAGCAAAATACATTTCTGAATAAAGCTCTTGTAAATTACAAAATAATTTCTTCTTTCACACTTGTTCAAAACTCTCTTTACCTTAATAGGAGATGTTATGAGGGTGAGAATCAACCTTTAATTTAGCAAATTTTCCTCTTAATTCAGGTAGGTTGTAGTTGGAGGTTGTAAAGCAGATGAATACGACAGCAGTAACTTTACCTAAGCATACCTTGAGAATGAGACTATGGTCTAAGAAGAATGTGCATTTGCAGTTCAAGCTAAGGAATCCAGGACTGGCCAATCCAGAGATTCCTTCTTTATCTATGAGGAACATCTGAACCCTCAGCCCATCCCATGTAATGTAGACCATACAGGGGATTGAGCTCTTTGTTTTGGACCACATGAAGGTTTCCAGCTGGAGACTGTTAGGGGGAGGCTGCTAAGTGATAATGCTATATAAACTGCATGCTTTTTAGAAGTGGTAGAAGTTCTCCTGCCCAGCCCATCACCACTGGGCATTCTTATATGTAAGGTCCCTGCCTTCTTTGCTAACTCTGGGTCTCTTCTTGAGGCTCTTGAACCCATCCCTATTGAAGCCAATAGGGGTCTGGCACGACAAAGATCACCACTTTGTAAACATGCTCAGCCATTTTTTGACTTTAGTATCAACTCATTAGCAGAAAATGGGCCTTCCTGCACATCTTGACTCTCAAGAGTATCTATGGTCTACATCCTACCATGCTCTACAAATACAGCACCTCCAAAGACAGAGGGTTATGGAAAAGCAAAACAAGCTAATACAAAGGAAACACAGGTTCTTATTGCTTGAGTATTGGTTTAAATGAGGAATTTGAGGATAAGAGAGGCCTATAGCATGGTCTCACCTTGAAAAACAAGTCATTAAAAATAGAGTAGCACGCCCACCAGACTTTCTGTATCTGTCAGGATCCAGAATTGAATCTCGTTTCTAATTCAACCCCCTCATTAAGCCAAGATGCTCATTTTACAGTGTTCACCTTATACATGCCACGGAATGAGCCACGTCTATTTTCTTAACTGAAGACTTTTCTAAGAAAGTACAACAAGAGAGCTACTTTTAACACTCAACAGTCCCCTTGCTTTCTGGAGGCACTGTATATTCTTAATTAGACTCAGATAAAGAAAGAAATTGTATCATAGACCTATCTCAAAATGCAAAATGGTAGCTTCTAGCTCTTATTCTATCCAGTGGCCAAAATTCAGTAAACCTAGGATGCTATTTCTTTGAATTCTGTTAAACGAATGGTTCTCAACCTTGGCCACCCACTAGAATCATCTCAGGAGATTTCAAAAATCCCACTGCCCACACAACCGCAGATCATTTAAGTAGGACTCCTGGGGGTCACCAATGGGATTCAGGAAATGTGAGTCTCACTGGTAGCCCCAGGAGTCCTATTTAAATGCACAACCAAGATTAAAAAGTAATATATTAAACCAGTGGTTCTCAAACTTTAATATATATAAGAACCACCTAGAGGACATGTTAAAATACAGATTGCTGGGCCCCAACCCCAGAGTTTCTGATGCTGTGGGTCTGGTGGAAAGCCCCAAGATTTGTATTTTCAACAAGTTCTCAAGTGATGCTGAGCCGAGCTGTTAACACAGAGAACGTACTTTGGGAACGAATGTCTTACATGAATATGTTGATCTGAGCATTTTAGACAGGGAAATAAAACATTTTACATATTTACATTTTAGAGCAATTGGTATAATACAACTAGCCATTTTAACAGCATTATATAATCTTTAATTTGGCAAACTAATGGAAATACCAGTGACAGTGCCAAAGACCAAGATTTAATGGCTTCTCTTCCCTCACAATTATGCAAGAAACCCAACTCATAAAATATAACTGAGAAGTTTAAACAAACCACTTATATGGTACTTAGGTGAAATTGTAACCCTTGTAAAATGCTGTAGATTATCATCAATTTCATGATGTATCTGCTTTATTTCATCCAATTCACTTGAAAATTTGAACAGCTAGAACATTAGAGAAAGAGAACTGCATAATCACACCTTCATTAACAAAAAGGCAATAATTTAAAATACTTATCTAGCTCATAATATTTATCTCATTTCTTAGAAAAGAGCTTTCTTCCAAATCTTCAAGAACACTCAACATTTCTGCTCTCCATATCAGCTAATAGTCATCACACTCAGACATCATGGGATAATCATACATCTTGGCATCATTGTATCAAATTCATTTTTCCCTTTTGGGGTTTTAATTTTTGCTACCTGGGTATGTATATACCAATGCCCTTATAAAATAATTTTTTCAAACTTGTATATGGATGTTTATTTCAGGTTTCTGCATAGTGGAAAAAGACTGAAAACAACACAAATGTTCATCAACAATAGAATGATAAATGGTGGCATATTTATATAATGAAGTATTATAAAACAATAAATTAATGTATCACATAAAAGCATGACAAATCTCATAGGTGTACTGTTGAGTCAAATAAGCCATACATAAAATAGTTCATGCTGTATGTTTTCATTTGTATGAAGTCCTAGAACAAATACAGCTAATTTAAAGCCCTAAACTTTAGACGCATGGTTGTGTATGAGGGGAGTATTGACTGAAAGGAAGCATGACAGAGCCTTCTGTGATGCTAGAAAAGTCTACATCTTATTCTAGGTGGTAAGTGGATGTCTATTATGTAAATATCAACTATGCTTATCAGTTACAGTTATGAGTACACTTTCTATGTTATAATGTAATTAACCATTTTAATTTTAAAATTGCATTAATATGACAAATTGCTCTTTGTGAAATATTCCTCAAACCCAAATGTGAAAGCTGCCCACATGCCAGAATGTGATAATTGTTCATTACAGGACTAATATATAAAAAATCCCAAAACTCTTGCTCATAAAGTCAAATGTGAAAAGTTTCCATCTAAAGATTATTTTCTCTTCTTTTAAAGTCCCACTAAAATAAGAGTAAGGTGTAAAATGCTATCAATCAAGGGCAAAGAGAAGGCAGAAAACAGATGAAGGATGATAACTAAGTTAGCAGATACAGAGGAGATAGGGAAAATGGGAGGGATAATTTTACCTGAAGAACCCTAGAAAAGGATGGCACTCAGAGATACCAGTAGGGTGGTTAAAGTAGAAGAGTCAGGATGTAACGTTCAACAATAAGTGGATTATTAACAAAAGTTTGTATATAGGATGATGGAAACCAGATTTCTAGCTCCCATGCAAGTGGTAAAAAGTTTATTCTCTAAAGAAACTCAGTGGATTCAACGAAAAATACTCTTTGCATACTAGCCTGAGTCCGCTACCTAAATGTTCTGCTCACTATTCAAATAATCACTCTAATGCGATCCCACCAGCCTAAAAGCCCACCAAAGTATGCAAAGTTGCCAGTAAGTTTTAGTGTCTCACTCTTAATATGAAACAGGTAACCAAGAACTACCAGACACTGTAATATGCTCCCAGCTTAAAAAAGAGAGACCAAAATAAGCAGGAAAAAAAATTAGAATGTTTAGGGAGTCCAGAAAACATAAAGCAAAACTTCGTAAGAAATGTTAGTTGTTTGGCGCTGTGGAGAATAAGAAATTTTTATATTCATAAATAAATTAATGTATCACATAAAAACATGACAAATCTCATAGATGTATTGTTGAGTCAATAACAGTATTTTTTTAATAATGGAGGATAAATAATTTTTAGAAATTTAGAATTACCAAATTCACTCATCCAAAAGTAGCTCAAGAAGATAATATCAAGAAAACTTATTAAAATATAGAGAAAAAGAGAATAGAAACAAAAATATGAGACAAATAATAAGAGATTTGTGAAATTAATATAAGAAGTAGACATTTCAGATGGAGAGAAAAAGGAAAAGAGAGAAAGCATTTTTAAAATCATGTGAGAAATATGATGAGAGGTAAAGGACATACATTTGTAAGTGGCAAAATCCAGGACAATAAAGGATAATAAAATAAAAAGATCACACCAATGCACATCAACATGAAGTTTAAGAAAAACCCAGGATTAGATGGGTTTATGAAATAAAGTGAGGATGTCTATGAACCTGATCTACAAAAAAAAAAATACTGGCAAAACAAGTAAAACCAATAATTTCAGAACTATTAAAACAAAATTTCTTATCTAAAAGAGATGACTAAATCTCAGTAAGACAGCGGACTGTGTGGCATTGAACTTGCCACCACACTTTCTCTCACCAGTTCACTGGCACAGTAGCGATGAAAAGCCAGAAGCCTCATAGCAAAAGAGGACTGGCATCATTTGGCGCTCCATTAAAAGCCCTACCCTTAAAGTACAGTCAGTATTTTATCCACACTAGTGGTTTCCCAGAAAATCTCTATTTCTAGGCTGTGGTTATTTTATTTCACTCAGAGCTCAACTCAGAAAAGTCCTATCTTTGGAGATTAGTGGAAAGAATCACAATCTGCTAGCAACATTGTAGATGCCTAAGGCTGTGATTCCATTTAGGAAAAGCTAGATCCTGCCTAAAAATCCCAAAGGAAGTCTTGAAGAACTTGAGGACCAGAGGGAATTTTGAAAAGCTCCAGCATATTCCTAGGGATTTGGAAGAGCTTTTGCATACCCAGTGCTGTGTATAGTTAAAAGCCTGGGGAAGTATAAGACCTCAGTCATTCAACTCTGGCTGACCTTGAGGACTCCCACAAGCAGGAAGTGAAACCTAAAGCTGTCTTATAAACATCCCCTTTAGCAAAGGGTAATAGACATAAAAGTAAAGCATTTATGAAAATCTTTTGACCAATTACTGGCTTCCTACTAAATTATACTGACCAAGTGGTAACTCCTAGGAAGCCAAACTAAAAAATAAAAACAAAAACCAAAACTTAAAAAAAAAGCAAGCAATTAAGCTACATTAATTTAAATTTAAACTACATTACATTAAATTAAGCAGACAAAAACTGGATTTAGCAAACAAAAACTTTAAATCAGCTATTTTAAACACTTTAAATAAACTTAAAAAGCCATTTCTGAAAAATTAAGGGAAACTATGACAATGATGTCTTACCAAATAGAGACTAATAATAAAGAAACAAATCCTATTTTAAAATAACCAAAGAAGAATTCTGTTAGAGTTGAAAAAGACAATAACTAACACGAAAATTTTACTCAATGGTTTAAGAATTGAAGTGTCAGAAAAAAATAATTAACTTGAATATATAGCAAAGGAAATTATCTAGTCTGAGGAACTTTTTAAAAAGAATAAAGAATAAATGACTAGAGCTACACACATCTGTATGACACCATGAAACATACCAATATACATATAATGAGAGCCCCAGAAAATGAAAAAAAAAAAAAAAAAGAAACAAGAAGAAAAAAAATTGAAAAAAATAATGGTCAAACCCTCAAATTTGATGAAAACATTAATCTACATATCCAAAAAGCTCAATGAACTCCAAGAAGAATAAACTCATGAAGATCCACATCTACACACATTATAGATACACTGACAAAAGGCAAAGAAAAAAAAAAACCTTTAAGAGAAATTCTTGAAAGCAGCAAGAAAAAGGTGACCTCACAAACAATCCTCAATAAAACTAACAGCTGACTTTGCAACACAAGCACTAAAGCTGGAAAAGACTGGAATGACATCCTCAAAGTGTTGAAAGAAGAAAGACTGTCAACAAAGAATCCCGTATTTAGCAAAACTCTCATTCAACAACGAAGAAAAATTCAGGATACTCCAAGATGAATAAAAATTGAGAGAATTTGTTAGAAGACCTGCCCTCAGTGAAGTACTACAGAGAGTCTGTCAGACTGAAAAGTACATTAGATGGTAACTCAAATCCACATGAAGAATTAAAGAGCACTGGTGAAGTTAACTACAGAGATTAATATGGAAAAAAGTATTTTTGTTTGAACTATTTTCTTCTATCTTATTTAAAAGACATTTCATCATGCAATAATTATCAATTTGTATTAATGCATTTATAATAAAGGAAAACATAATTTATATGACAGTAATAGCTCAAAGAAGAGCAGAAGGAATGGGGATATCATGGAGCAAAATTTTTGCATAATGTTAAGATCCAGTTTGAATTAGTAAGAACTAGATTGTCTTAAATTAAGATGCTAATTTTAATCCCAGGAAAGTCACTAAGAACATATTAAAAGAAAAAAAAAACATATGATAAGAGAAGCAGCAAGGAATTTGAATGGTCTCCCAGAATATATCTGTTTAACACAAAAGAAGACAGAAGTACAGGAACACGGAAAGAAAAAGATCTAAGACATATGAAAACAAACAGCAAATGACAGTATAAATCCCACCTTATACAAAATTAAAAGTAAATATGTTAAATACTCCAACAAAAATAGAGAGATTAGCAGAAAAGATACTTTAAAAACATGATTGATATGATCCAACTATGTACACATTAATATGATTTTTTTATTCACTGGCATTGATGTGAATTTTTAAGTGGATGTAAAATCTTAGAATCATACATTAGAGCTCATCTCACTTTCTATGTCCAAAATTGGTCCATAGAAAATTATTCCATGGTATGCCAATAGGTGCTATTATAAAAATATTTCTCACTGCAATCTTGCTGAGATATTTCAGTATATTGTACAAAAATGAAATACAAAATGCAAGAATTCCCAAAGTTTTTTGCCTATCAAATAAAACTTTTTCTCAAAAATCTCCTATAAGTCATGTTCCATAGATCTCAATGAACAGCAAGCAAGTCTTCTCAATTTGTAGTTGAAAAAACTGTATCCAAAAACATTGAATAACACACACCAACTGTCTTTTGATTTCTACTTATGTTATTGTCTCCAGAATGCACATGAATAACTTTTTTTCCACCCTACTGCAAGCCATCACAGAATTGGATCAGAATGCAGGGGTGAAAAACACAAGAGTTCAGCATCAGACACCAAAATTCCAACTCTTTCTTGAAGATTATGAGCAGCAAGAGTTTGCTCATGTCCCTTATCTTCACTTGGCTTCACTTGGCTTAACTGCAAAATAAGGGTAGTGAGACATACTTCACAGTGTTGTCATGAGTGTATAAAGATAAATTGCATTGTGTGCTTTCTCCCCATTAACTTTTTCATGCTCTTTATGGATTACATGGTGCAGAATATATTTTTTTATAGCTCTCTACTTCTAATTTACAATACCTATGGAAGTTTTCTTTTCTTTTTTTTTTTAACATGGCTACAAATTTTTTGATATCAGGACTGTTCCCATGGAAGGACACAGTTTACATCTTTGTCCTTGAATCTGGGCAGACTGGTGAATGCTTCAACTAATAAATTAAGGGATGAGGTGTTTTACTGCAAGGCTGGAATATGAAAGGCCTCATATCCACTAGCCTAATGCTTGGAGTCTTAAACTACCTCCTTAGATGGTTAATTACCCTGTTACTACCATGTCCAAGGAAGCCAAGTTATGTGGAAAAGCCACTGAAAGGCACTCCAGTCAGTGATCCAAGAATCATACCAGACTGTGTGCCAGACATTAGGATAAAGGTGCCTCCAGAAGATTCCAGCCCCCAGTTGTCACGCCATCCCCATACATTCTTGAGCAGGAATAAACTTCCCTTGCTGAATCCAGTCTGATTTTCTGACCAACAAAATCATGAACAATAAGCAGGTGTTGCTGTAAGTCAGTTACTTTGGGGACAGTTTGTTACACAACACTAGTAACCAAGAAAACAGACTTCTCTACTGGCATTAAACACAACTGTTATCATGTCCTTCTCATTTGTCATTATCAAGCAATTATTACATAAACCCTTTAGCCACAACATAGGTACAATGATAGAGCTGCAACTAAGAATCATGCTACTTAGAGGAGACAATTTCTGACCTATAATTTCCATCCTACTCCTTACTTACTCATATCAAAATTACAATAGAATGAGGAGATCAGTTAAGCTAGGGCAGTTAAACATTTCAGTTTGAAGAATGTGAGAATGGCATAATTAACTAATTAAAAATCTTCCTCATTTGAATAATCGCTTTAGTCTCTTTTCACTTCATGGATAATGTCCTACTCCTTCAAAGTATTTTTTCAAATTAATACCCCCAAAACAGGAAGTGAATATGAAATAAAAGTATACAGTGATGGGCTACATGTCAGCTTTCAAATTTAATTTAAAATCATATAATTGGATTTATGTTTTTATTATAAATTATAAGTAAGTTGATGCCCATGATTATTAGTCTGATGATGGAAAATTGAAAAACAGTATTGCTTTTCAAAGGCCCTCTTTTAATTCTGCCATAATCCCAAATCACAAGTTATTCTACAAAAGACATAAGTTCATAAGATGGTGTCAAGAATGGGAAGGGTTGGCCTGAAGCTTCCGGAGGACAGGGACTTTGCTTTGTTCACCTAAACATTTGAAACACCTTGCATATTTGCTGAATTCAATGAGCACATAACAATTAATATAAAGTGATAGGCTTGAATCAATATCATTTTGTAAAAATTAAAAGAGCAAACATTTATGAATCTGGCACTTTTGATCATTGCTTGGTGCTTGGGGATAGGAGGTGACAAAAGTAATTCTTGTGGACTGGAAACTTGAGTTGTAAGAAAAAGAGAACTGGGGAAGTAGCGTGTTAGGCCCTGTAATGTTGAAAACCTTCTTTAGGAATGAAAGACATATCCCTTCATTTGCTGGTAGTGCTGCTAGAAGACGACTTCTACTGCCAGTCTTCCTCGGGGATTGCTTTAGCTGAAAAACCAGGCTTGTCCAAGCTCATGACTCTTTTCAAGGCAGCCTACATCCAATGACTGGTCAAAAAGAAATAAAAAACACAGCCCCTCATCACAGCTGGGCCAACTCCAAAGGGCCGTTCTAGCTCCAACACCCTACTGCTTCAGTGGAGCTGCAGTCTCCCTTGTCTTAGTCTGTTTTCTGTTGCTTATAGCAGAATATCTGAAACTAGGTAATTTCTGAAGGAAATAAATTTGTTTCTTACACTTCTGGAGGCTAAGTCCAAGGTCAAGGAATCACATACGGTGAGGATCTTCTTGCTGGCGAGAATGCTTTGCAGAGTCTTCGGTGGCAAAGGGAGCTTCACATTGTGAGGGAGCTAAGTGTACTAGCTGAGCTCTCTCTCTCTCTTATAAAGTCACCAGTCCCACTCCCATGATAACTCATTATCTATTAACCCTATTGATTGATGAATGAATTAATTTATTCATGAGAAGAGACAGAGCCTTTATGACCCAATCACCTCTCAATAGTCCCATCTCTAATACTGCCACATTGGGTTTCAACATGAGCTCCAGAGGGGACAAACATTCAAACTATATCATCCCTCTACCCAGTTCTGCTCTTTTTCTCTTACTTCCAGTGTTCATCATAAGAGCATTTCTAATTAATTAGATGCTCTATGTTGATCTCTGTCTCAGAGAACTATGAGCTAAGCCTCCTATCAATTTCTTCTACTTTATCAAGCTGCCATATGCAGGATCCCATACATACATAAAAAAAGTGCTTCTTGTTATTTTTATTCTACCAGAATGTACAGTTGTCTTTGAATAATAACTATTTGCTTTCTAGTTTTTCATTATTTGGTATGGTTTAATAAAATTAATACCTCTTTGCTTTTCCCCATCCTATATACAGATTCAACCTGTTCTCATAAAAAAGTATAAAGAATTGGTTTATTACAGACTTACTATGTCTCCATTTTTATCATTTGTTTTTAGAGATTGGTGAGCCCATTCATGATTACACATATGAACAAATCGGTTCCCAGTAATTCTGGCAGGTTTCTGAGCAACCTTACTTGGAAAACACCTGGTAAAATATACTTTCATTCAACCTCAGGTGATTCAAAAGCAGCTGAAAGTCACTTAAGTGGAAATACAAATATGATGCTGCTTTTCAAATCAAAAGCAAGATCTCAACTCCACAGGATGTGGCAAATTGCCAGGTGTTTCATTTTCGATGAACAAGTATACTGTCGGGAGCTTCTCTGCATAATTGACAAACCAAAACCCAAAGCACCGAGGTTAACAATTCACTTCTCTTTGGCCACAGAACTGATATTGTGTTATTCCTGTACTGCACATAAATCACTTTCATAGGGCCATTAGAGGGCTGTTGTGAGGCTAGAAGACTAACATCAAACCTCTGGATAGCTGAGCAATGTCAGAACAAGATACAGAGTGGGTTTAGGGTCGCTTTGGAGCCACTGTCTGTTTTCTTTTTTTGCTTCTGCAACTGGCAAATTATTTTGGCCCAAGGGCAGACCACTTGAATTCTATGCAGACAATAGACATACTTGTGGTTTCTCCACAAGATTTTGATGTACTATATCAGGATGTCAAATATCAGCCCATCTCCAGATGTCAAAAGAAGCTTTGCAGGTTTTCAGATTATGTTTTACCAACCATCTAGACTGTAAGACAGATACTTCAGATAGAGGATGCTACAGGAGCTGACCAGCATTGTCACAAATCACTGGTGCTCAGAGGTTGAGGTGCCTCGCTCTTCCCTGTATGTGTGCCACAAGACACTACAGAGAGCTGTTAGGTAACAGGAAATTAATGCAAAAGTGAGTTACGCTGACTGTGCACAATTGCTAAAGAAAAGGTTAAATTATTACTTGATTGTGTTACTGTACTTCCTTTCTTTTGAACAAATAGAAGGAAATGAAAATTCTCATTTCTCAATGCCAATGTCAGTTGCCCTGAATAACTTACATATGTACATTTTAGTTACAAATAATATATAATACATACTTAAATGTCCTATTTCTCACAATAAATATATGAAAAGAGAAAAAACAAGTTACAACATCTATAACCTACCTAAGTTTATATAAATACTCAAGTGAAATCATTTCAGAATTTGAATACAATTTGCAGTGGCTTCACAAAATACAATCTTCCCATCCTTATGCCCAAAGCCATGTGGGCTATGATCTAAACCCTAGCTAAATAGTAAAATACATTCTCTTCTGTTGATTTTCTTTTTTTTACTCATAAAAGAAGTGAAAATTGTTCCATAGAGTATATTTTTACTAACCTTCTCCTCAATGATAAACTTCTTGGTAGGGCCTAACTATTTGTAAAGTGAGCCATGCTCTTTTCATGACCCTATTTGTTCAAGGCACAGTGGATTATACTTAGATGAAACAGACATTGACCCGACGACCTTCAATCTGTTGGTTAGCATAGGGCATTGCATACAAACGATTATCATACACAGGGAAAGATGCATGTATACTTTATTATTTCAGCCAGACTTTGAAGGATTAAATTGGAGAGGAGAAAGAACATCTTAAGCAAAGGGAACAGCATGGACAATCGTGGTGTGTGTATAGGAGCAGGAAATAATTCAAGATTGCCAGGACAGAGGTTGCATGGAGTGAACTGTAAACAGAAAGAAGTAAATTGTGACCATGTCAAACTGTATCAGAGATTAAGCAAGGAAGTCCAGAGGAGAGAAGAGTTGAAGATTGCAAGGGTTCTCTCAATTCTTCACTTCTCTCTGTATCCACATCCTTCGCCATGCAACATTTCTGGGCCGTCGACCTGGAGAGGGGGTGACTTGTTCCTTCACTTTGGCTCAGTCATAGAATTTGCTTAGGCCAATGGGATGTTACCAGGTGTGACACAAGCAGAACCTAGATATTGGCTTGTTCACTGGGGCTTGCTTTACTGTGCCTCTGCCATTGCCATGAAAATGCTTGAGATAGCACGTTGGAGGTTGAATACGCATGAAGTAGAGCCAAGCTGCTACAGCTGCACAGTTGTCTAAGCTGAGTCTAGATCAGCCAACAACCAGGCAAGCCCAGACGTGTAAGATCAGCATAGTTCAGCAGAGTCACCCAGCTGACTCCCAGGTGACTCCAGACACGTGACAATAAACCCAAATTGTCATGTGACACTGAATTGTTTTTGTCATTTGTCATACAGCAATTGGCAATAAATACAACTAACATAGGAAGTGATAACATTGAAGACAGGTGACAGAGAGAGTGCTAAGAAATAGCCAATACAAGGAGTATTGTATTTTCTTGAGAATATGCAAGAAAATTTACCATCACCAATAGAGACGGTATAATATTTTTAAAGAAAACATCTCAATAGCTTTCCCCCAAATCTGTGTAGGATATTTAAACAACAAAGAAGTTGTGGGCAGTTCCTCCATACCATGACAGCACTCCAAATCAAATAGTGATGCTTGGTAAATTTTGCTCAGCCTGCAGTCTGATGGCCTCCATTCTGTGTACCCATTCTTCATTTTGTCCCTCATGGTATTTCTCTTCATGTCTATTTATTCATAAAATAAATGAACATCTTTGAAATAGTCTTTAAAACAGAAAGTTATATTGTGGACAAGAAATAAGGCTAGTTATTGAGATAACCTCTTATTTGCAATTCTCAAATATCAAGACAGAGTTGGTATCATCACAGAGTTTGAAACCTCAAGGTTTTGGTAACTCATTCATGGCAAAAGCTGACCTGCACTGACTAGGTTTTTGTTTGTTTTGTAATATTTATCTCACTTAGTTTCAATGCAGAAATATTAATGTGTTTGAATATGGACTATTGTATTGCCTTGACTCTGTCCTTACTAATATATGGGATGTTTCTAAAGGACAAAAAAATTCTAAGATACATCTGGGCCCAGGGGTTTCAGATACAGAATTGTATATTGTATTTTAATAATCCAAATGGAAAATGGAAAGTAGTTGGAGACTAAACTGAAAATGCATCCATGGGAATAGAGAAGATTAGGAAAGTCTTAGTCTTCTCACAATTTTGTGAGAAAAGGAAGGTTTAAAAGGGGAAAAGAAAAAGGAAAACATAATTAGTACCATTGTACTTCAAATATTGCAAATGAGGCACAGAATATAGAAAGGCACAGTTGCATGTTCTTTCTGTGAAGAACAAAGGGAACGTTTCATGCTGACTTCATCGCCAAATAGTGGAATTTCTTGTTTTTCTTCTTTTAATCTAACAAAATACTTTAGCATCCAAAAATTTAAAGTGGTGATTCTCAAACTTAGTCCAATAAGTTTTCCAGTGATTCTTATGTAGATTATCTGTGAACAATGTTGAGAAACACACTGACCTAAAACCTGATCGAGAACATTTGAATATGAATTTCATGTAATAAACTTTCACCTGGTTTGGGGTTATTTGTTCAAATACTACGAATTTGTTACCTATTTTTTTTTTCTACCAAGGAATGTCCTCTCTTCTGTGAATAACGCTTCCTAGGAAATATTTTTTCACCTTTTTTCAGGCATGGAATTCTACCATAGACTTTCAGTTATATTATACTTCTCCTAGGCAGAGCTGATTGGCCTAAAGTTGAATGTGTGACACTAATAGAGTCCAAACAAAAGACTTAAACTGGGAATTTTATATTTCAAAACAAAGGAATGAGGAAAAGTCTCTTCCTGTTTGCAAAGCATTAACATACTCCTTGAGAGTATGTTATCCCCTAACTGTCATATAGATCATGGGTGTTCAATTTTTTGGTTTCCCTGGGACACATTGGAAGAAGAAAAATTGTCTTGGTCCGCACATAAAATACACTAACACTAACTAAAACAAAGCTTACAAAAAAAATCTCGTAATATTATAAGAAAGTTTACGGACTTGTTTTGGGCCACATTCAAAGCTGTTCTGGGCCCCATGGGCCAGGGGTTGGAAAAGCTTGATGTAGATGGTTCATAGAGACATGAAAGTTATGACGCAGGGAAGAAAGCAGAGGCAAGAGTGTGAGGAAGAGCACTCTGGTACATTTGAGTTCTTCATTCTAGTTGTTTAGGAGAATCAGATGTCTCTTTGCCCTTCCAAAAGTTATATGAGACCCAATATCCTTCAAATATTTTCTCCCATGGCCTAAATAGCATGGTTAGGTTTCTGTCACTGACAACCTAGTTTATTCTACTTCTTAATTCTTGAATTTTTATTTTATTTTTCTTATTTTAGAAAATTAATTCAGAATCAACTACACATATTATTACATAGTATTAATCTCTGTATTTCGGAACATACTTTGCTGTGTATGGTTTTCCTCATCAACTTTTGCATAAGCAGAACTCTGCTTCTCTCCAATTATATAAATACCTAAGAGTATTCACTGGTGCAAAACAAATTTAAAAATAATTCTGTTAAAAATAATTTTAATTACACACTTAATCATAGATTGATAATTGTTTGAAATACATAGGGTACAAGATATACTACTGAACTTTTGTTGCAGTAATAAATAACCCCAAAGTCTCAGCAGCTCACAACAAAAATATATTTCTTGCTTGTAATTCAGTAGATCAACTGAAGAAGGTCTGCTCCCAAGTATGCATCAGGTTTAGAACTGTTCCATGTAGCTTCTCATTTTTGGACCCAGGCTGAAGCCCCACCCCTATCTGGAATGTCTTACTCTTGTGATATTTAGATGCCAAAGCCCGATGGGCAGTAGAAACACAAATGCTTTTTTTTTTTTTTTTTAGAAAAAGAGAGAAAAGGAGAAAGAAACAGCAAAAGAAAGAAAAAAAGAAAAAGAAAGGAAGCGATTTTAGAAAAAGAGAGAAAAGGAGAAAGAAAGAAACAGCAAAAGAAAGAAAAAAGAATGAAAGAGAAAGAAAGAGGAAGAGATTTTAGAAAAAGAGAAAAGGAGAAAGAAAGAAACAGCAAAAGAAAGAATAAAAAAAGAATGAAAGAGAGAAAGAAAGAGGAAGAGAAAGAGGGAGAGAGAATGGGATTCTTGTTT
>PVKP010030636.1:0-27745 GCA_004027715.1 Plecturocebus donacophilus
GCTTCTTGGTTTTAAGTGATTCTCCTGTCTCAGCCTCCTGAGTAGCTGGGACTACAGGTGTGCGCCACGCCACTACATCCAGCTAATTTTTGTGTATTTAGTAGATGGGGTTTCACCATGTTGGCCAGGATGGTCTCGATCTCTTGACTTTGTGATCCGTCCACTTCGGCCTCCCAAAGTGCTGCGATTACAGGTGTGAGTCACTGCACCCAGCCTCCTCCTTTTATTTCTTTTTTGTGTTTTGGTTGTTTTTGTTTTGTTTTGTGGCAAGAACATTTAGTATGAGATCTACTCTTAATTAAAAAAACACTTTTTTTCAGTACTAGTTCAGTTTATACAGTATCTTATTGTTAACTGTGGGCACTGTGTGATCTAGTAGATCTCTAGAATTTTATCCTATATAGTGTGTCATTACACCAATTGAACAACTCCCCATATTCTGCCTAACCCTATCTCCTAGTGTTTACCATTCTGTTGACTATTTCTTTATATTTAGCTAGATGCTTTATATAAGAGCAGTCATGCAGCAACAATCCTAGAAAAAGAAACTTAATATATGAAATTACTGCCAAAATTATTTTAAAATCACCTTTTCCAGAGGCAAAGCTTGTTTTTCCAGAGGCAAAGCTTGTCTCCATCTAATGGAGAATATTTTCCTACAAAATGTAACTTGGAAAAATCCAGTCTAAAATAACTTTTAAACACTATTTCAACATATTTTAATGAAGCCCTATGAATTATGAAAATAGCCTTCCAATAACACTAATAATATGCCTGAATAAGACATTGTAATTTGTTGCTTGCTAAACAACTTGTTTTCAGTTAGCTCCACAATTGACATTTGATATAGGTGAAGCAGAAATTATCTCAAGGAAATAGCACTGAGCAGTAATGCCCTGAGACACATTTGTTATCTCCAAGCCACTGTTAAGGTCAGGAATGGAATAAAGAAAAACACAATGTGTCATGAAATCTCAGGTTTGGTTTTACTTAATTTTCGGCCTGCTTTTGAATTTTTAAATTTCAGCTAAGCTTTCTGACCCCCAGATCTGCACCTGACCTTTACCACCTGCTCATGATCCACTCTGGTCTTCACCTTCTTTACCACATCTGAGTCTACTTAGGGGCTGGATTTCTGATTCAGGGTTAGGAAATGGACACATCTACAGAGTCTCAGCCTGACCAAAACCAAGCAATTTTCTGGGCAGTTTTATACTTTTATAAGAATGAAAGATGTTTTGATTCCAAAACATTGTCTTATTCTCTGACCATTTTAAAGCATATTGTTTTGGAATGGTTAATATGTTTTGCTCATCAATTTCTTTATAGCCCAACAATTTATAACAACATTTCTAAATTTCCAGAAAAATGTTATTGTGTTCTTGCTTTTCTGCAGTTCCTCACGATTGTCATAAAGCCTGTGTTAGGGAATTTAGTCAGAGATTGTCAACACAGGATTTACTTTAGAATCACCTGGAAAACTTTTTAAAATTCCAGAGGCCTGGTATCACTCTCAGAAATATGATGTAGTTGGTCAGCACAGACTTAGATATCAATAATATTCAAAGATCCCATGTGATTATAATGTGCAGGCAGAGATGAAAAACACTGAATTAGATCATTTCCAGGAGTCACAGAAAAAAATGTAAACTCTTCTTCCATTCTTTAGATATTGTAAGCTTTGTTCTTTCAACAAGTTATATGACTAAAAATCGACAAGCTGAACTCACTATGAATGTGTACTTACAGAGTTGTGGCTCTTGCTTCTGTTTAAGATATTTTAAAGTAAAAGCAGTTCAAAAATGGGTTTTTTTTCCCTTGACTATGCTAAAGAAATATTGGTGAGGAGTGTTTTGGCTCATTTTTTGTTCTTTCTACATTTTATCTTGTAAAAGTTTAAGTATTTATTCATGCTATTCATCCTATTTTAAGTCTTTTAGTAAAGTTTTATAACTTTAAACATAGAGATACTGCATATTATATATGAGGCTTATTTTAACATTTAACAGAGATTTGTGACTAGTATGAGTATGAATATGTCATAAATTGTTACAAATTCTAATCCGTTACACCAATGTAAAATAAAGTTATTTTCAAGTGTTGATCTTGTACCTAGTTATCTTATCCAATAATCTAGACTTTCAGTGAGCTCTAGTTTATTTCTTTTAAGATAATATTATAAAATGACAACTTTGTAACCCTTCTAGGCACTGATTTCCGATGTTTATATCTCATATTTTTAAAAATTTTTCTTTACAATTAAAACTATCTAGGACTCCCAAGTCCTAGACAGTTTTAAAAAACAATCATCGTATAACATTACCAATCATCATATGACATTGCCCTTAGGCAAAATGAAGGATAAAAATTGAGCATATGAACTAACATGAGGCTAAGAGATATGGAAAATGACTTGCTGGAGGATTTGGAAATGAAGTTTCCTTTCTCTTAAAAGAGATCCACCAAAAGAGATATGTTCCCTTCTTCCTGATGTGGGGATCACATATCTGATTACACTATAGCCAGTTTTCCATCATGAAAAAAATTGAGGCTGACAGTGAAGCAAGTACAGAGTGAATATTAATAAATTATATTGGACAGAATTACCAAAAAAAACAGAAATAGAATGACTACATCAAGCCAATCTTGAAGCCTGACTTATATCTGGTTTTCTAGTTTTGTGAACCAAATATTTTCTTAAAATATAAGAAAGTTTATGAAGTCAAATGTCAAGAACAATGGAAGATAAAATGTCTAAAGTAATGGTCTTGTTTGTAGCAAAAGTCTAGGCATTGATAAGGTTTAGAAATGTATAGAGGAGAACAAATAGGGGCATAGATCTTAAGAATTTAGATATAATCAGTCAAAGAAAAAAAATGCCCCACAATTCTAGCTTTCAGGTTAGCAGAAAAGTAATAATGACAACAAAAATCTAACTAATGAAAGGCAAGTAAGTAGGGGGAAAATTAAACAACAACAACAACAATATGCAGTCATAGAAAAATGCAAATTAAGTTTCTATTGCATTTTTGTAAAAATAGATTAGCTTAAAACTCAGTAGCTTGAGCAGAGTCTGAAGAACTGAAAATACATCTACTACTACATTATAGAAACACAAAAGTTGTTTTTGGAGTGTGAACATAATGGATAATTTTTCTTGAGATAGCGAGGGTTTATTGCTTGGCTTTTTGCATGATGTATTAGTATCACACTCATATTTTCATGCATACTTACCTATGCATGAAATATATGAGTGTGATACTAATACATCACACTCATTATATTGGTTACCAATATATAATAACTAACAAGAAAAGCTGTTTTTTATTTTGAAATGGGCATATTTTAACTGTTAACTTTTTAGAGAAAAAACATTATTTTCTTCATAAATTTTCTTAGTCATTTCACATTCAACAACAAAATGAAGTAAATAAAACACTTAAGATTTTAAAGCGCTTTTCATATTTTTCTGTGTCATTGGAAATGAAAAAAGTCTTTTCCATTACACTGATCCTCATCTTTCTGTTCTTTATTCTTGTATTCTGCTATGGGTGCTCTGTTTTTCAATAAAATTTATGTGTTAAATAACAAATAAATGTCCCCTGCCTTGTTACAGATTATATTACAGTTTAAGTATGTTAATGTTTAATATTTTATATGTGCTTATTATATGTAATGTATAATTTATGTCCACATATAATCTACATATGTTAATGCTATTATATACTAAATATAAAAGTAAATTGTGGTATCATTCTTACTCAGGAATCTAGACAGGCTGTCCTGGGAATGTCTTTACATAATAGGGGACATTAAAGCAGATAATTTAATGTGTTGAGGACATGGGCAAGACTGTAATATATATACTTAATTTGGTGCAAAGTCTCCCTTTCTAGAATTCAAGCTCCACGAGGTTAGATTATATTTATCTTTTACACTATTTCGTAGTCAGTGCCTAGCAAAGTATCTGGCTCTTCGTAAGTACCTACGATGGCTAATTTTATACATAACTTGACTAGTCTAAGAAATGTCCAGGTTAGTGGTAAAATATTATTTCTGAATGTGTCTATGAAGATTGTCCAGAAATGATTAGCACTTTAAAAACTTTTTTAACTTTTATTTTAAATACAGAGGGTATATGCACAGGTTTGTACATGTGAAGGTATTTCCAGAAATGATTAGCACTTAAAAAATGTTTTTAACTTTTCCCTGTCCAGTCTATCATTGATGGGCATTTGGGTTGGTTCCAGGTCTTTGCTATTGTAAACTGTGCTGCAATGAACATTCGTGTGCATGTGTCCTTATAAATACAGAGGGTACATGCGCAGGTTTGTTACATGGGTATATTGCATGATGCTGTGATTTGGGGTACAGATCCTAACACCCAGGTAGTGAGTATAGTATCCAATAAGTAGCATTTCAAACAACACCCCTTTCTTCTCTCCCCTGTCTAGTAGTCCACAGTGTCTATTGTTCCCATCTTTATGTCCATGAGTGCCTAATGTTTAGTTCCCACTTATACGTGAGAATATATGGTATTTGCTTTTCAGTTTCTGTGTTAATTCACTTAGGATTGTGGCTTCTAGCTGCATTCATGTTGCTGCAAAAGACATTATGCCATTCTTTTTTATGACTGCATATTATTCCATGGTGTATATGTACCACATTTTCTTTATTCAATCCAATGTTGATGGGCACTTAGGTTACTTCATGTCTCTGCTATTGTGAATAGTGCTGCAATGAACATATGAGTGCATGTGTCTTTATGGTGGAACTATTTATTTTCTTTTGGGTATAATCTAGTAATGGAATTGCTGGTTTCAATGGTAGCTCTGTTTTCTTTTAAGTTCTTTGAGAAATCTCCAAACTGCTTTCTACAGTTGCTGAACTAATTTACATTTCAACCAACAGTGTATAAATGTTGCCTTTTCTCTGTAGCTTCACCAGCATCTGTTATTATTTGACTTTTTAGTAATAGACATTCTTATTAGTGTGAGATGGTATGCCATTGTGGTTTTGCTGTACATTTTTCTGATGATTAGTGATTATGAGCATTTTTTCACTTGTTTGTTGGCCACTTGTATGTCTTCTGTATTAATCCATTCTCATACTGCTAATAAAGACATACCTGAGACTGGGTAATTTATTTAAAAAAAAAAAAAAAAGAGGTTTAATTGATGCACAGTTCCACAGTGCTGGGGAAGCCTCACAATCCTGGAGGAAGGTGAAGCAAACAGACAGGTGGAAATCTAATTAAATGAAAGAGCTTCTACACAGCAAAAGAAACTATCGACAGAGTAAATAGACAACCTACAGAAAATATTTACAGCCTGTGCATCCAACAAGTGTCTGATATGCAGAATCTGTAAAGAACTTAAACAAATCAATAAGCAAAAGACAACCCCAATAAAATGTGGGCAAAGGACATGAACAGACACTTCTCAAAGGATTAGCATTTCAATCAGTAGACTACTCACAGTAAAGATCTGCCCTCACCAGTATGAGTTGGCATCATCCAATCTGTAGATGGACTCAGTAGAACAAAAAGGCAGATGAAGAGCACATTCTCTTTCTCTTCTTGAGCTGGGACATCCATCTTCTCCTGCTCTTAGAGACACTGGAGCTCCTTATTCTTGGGCCTTCAGACTCTGAGATTTACACCAATGACTGTCCCCCTCAAGTCTTTGGCCTTGGACTGAATTACACCACCAATTTGAGTTGGCTTTCCAGAAAGAAAGTGCTATCTAAATAGCATAATAGGGGATTTCTCAGCCTTCATAATCATGTGAGCCAGTTATCATAAATTTTCATATAAATTCTGTTAGTGCTGCTGCTCTAGAGAACTCTGACTAATACAGTACTCAATAAATTTATGTTAAATGAGTGAATGAATATGTGAAATAAATACAGTCTAGCTCTATCCTCAAGATAATTACAAAATTCTAATTGGTCCAGATATGTATATTTCTTTACAACAACAAAAAATGAAATATTGAAACAACATTAACAGTTTAGATGGTATTTCCTGGAGAAATTCTGAAGAATTCATGCAGAGAAAAAATAAAGGCTTCCAGATGTCACCACAAATGAAATCACTACCTCCTTGACTCTGGAAATGATCCCAGAGAGTGTGCACTCTTCTATGGCCTCCGTAATACGCTATGGACTTGGAAGCCCCTATTGTGGCGTGAATATGGCAGTTATGGCTGAGGGATACTTAAGGTTTGATTCAAGGCTGTTAAGAGGAAGGAAGAAACAACAAAATGCTGCTGCCTGCCTACCATGTCCCAGGGTGGCATAAGTGGCACTGGAGAATGAGAGAAAGTGAAATAATTGTTACCCTTAAAAATTTAGTCTTTCTTAGTTTGGTGACAAACTCATACTTCTAATAAGATTTCCAGTAAAACTATAATATTGCCATTTCCCACTTTCTACTTTTCTAAGAGGAATGAGCCTATAGCCACCACAGGTAGATAGAGCAAAACATCCGGAATTGTATTCTATTAACATTTCCCAAACTTGATTATTTCTTTTTTTATGTTTACTTGTCATTTGTCACAAGTAAAAGTCAGCTTTGACATAGTATCCATTATATATGTTAGAATCCAGTTTCTCACAAAGGAAATTGGTCAGTGTGTTGTTGAATCACTGTGTCTGTCGGGGAAAGGAGTGTCCAGAACTTCCTGATCCACCACTTTGCTGATATCCAACATTATTTTTTAAATAATAATAATGATGTCACTCATGTGACCTGGTAATGTGAGAAGCATGTACTTATTTTCACACAGGACTGTTGTGGCTGTGAATTAGTATTCTCTGTTTGAAAACAACAGAAATGAACTCTGACTAACCACCCTGGAAAAGCAAGAACAAAGCAGCTCTTCAGATTTAGATTTTGTGAATTAGTAAACAATCTTTTTAAGGCACGGTCCTTGTGAGAGAATCATTGGTTCCAATTGTGATGCTTTGCACAAGATCCAAATACAAGGGGAACTTAACCTTCTAGCTTAGGTTATATTTCCTTCTTAATTGACAGTTTAACAAATTCTTAATTGACACTTTTACTAAGATTGCTTATAATGGAAGAGGTAATTCTGGAAAAAAAGAAGTAAAGTACTTCTGGCGAAAGAAAGAGAAATTCTTTGTGGGCAAAAATATCAGATGCCCATTAAATATCTTATATGATCTTTTTTAAGTTTGTGACTGGTGACATCTTCACTTGATTCTTTCCAAACTTGTTTACCTTTCTTACTCCAAAATATTTGTTGTATTTTGATAGCTAATAGAATAAATTTAAAATTTATTAACATTATATTTGAGAATCTTGTTCATATGAACTCAACTTGTACTTTCCATCTCTTATCTCTTTCCACTTTGACTTCCCTCTTCACCAATGCGCTCCTACCATTATCCATCCTGGTCACATTGGCTTATTCTAAATTTTCCAAATGTATAATTCACTCATAGAACTTTATACCTGCTTGCCATTTGCCTGGAATGCATTTACATCTCTGTCTATCTCTTTCTTTCTCTGTCTCTTTCTTTCGCTCTGTCTTTCTTTCTCTCCTTCCCTCTCTTTCCCCCAACTCAATAGTTTAGAACATTATCATCTCAAGGAGGAAGGAACTTAGAGAAGTAAAGTTATCTGACAAACACCCCAACAGAGATGCTTAAGGGCCCACCGCAACATTCTGTGTAAGCTTTGTCCAGCTTGTATGCTATCATCTTCAGTAATAGGAAATTTACTGCTTCTTGATGCAGCTCATTTGATATTGTGATAAATTTGACTCTTGGAAACCTCTGAAAAGACAAGGCTCGAAAAACATAACTCATTCTTTAAGGTCTACCTCATATGTTCATTCTTCTATGAAACCTATTCCGATATCTACAATAAAAGTAATCACCCATATGTGCTCCCAAAGTATATGTTCATTCTAATATTATTATACTACTGTTAATATTATACTAATGTCCATTAGTATTTGTTCATACTAATATTATTTAACATATTCCACCACCATTACAATTACTTTTGCTTGCCTTTACTTCCAAGCCTGATTTTGATTTTCTTATAGATAGGTACTGCATATTAACTTTTGCTTTCTAATACAAACCAATGCAACCAATCTTACCCTTATACCAAGGGACAGTTGTAAACTATCTGATTCATTTCCCTATTAGAGGGAAACGATCATCTTTTTGGCTAATGACGTTATCTCCTAAAAGAGCTTCTTAGAGTTTGGGTTATACAAAGTCAGGAGTACTAACACCCCTAACATGTTGCCTTAGTTATTTGTAAGACATCATTCAGAAGCAACGCTAATATATATATATATATATATATATATATATATATATTTTAGATATTTAATGTTAACATTTTTTATTCACTGGTGTATAGTAACAAAAGTAGAGTATATGTATCTGCTTAAATATAGGCCTTTACACTGTTATTACTCTAAAATTCAAATTTCTTTCCTTAACCACTGCTCCTGTTTCTTCTGTCTTGCTCCAACGTATTGCTATTATTACTTTTTCAACACCTGTCGAGTAAATAGAATAATGATAGAGATTGTGGATGACATTTTAAAAGGCAAAGGAAAACTTACTAATTAACAATAATTATCATAATTAGAGTCAACAACTACCTTTCATATTTTCTTTGAAAAAGTGACATGTAAAAGTTTTCTTACAGAATCAAGCAGATAAGAAAGCATTGTTGGCACGGACATTTGGGAGTGCACAGGATAGCTTAAGAAAACTTGAACAATGTGAAAAACACAAGTATAGCAGGAAATATGGGCTCCTAAACTGAATTATCCCTGTGGAATAAAATGCTTGCCCTAACTTTTTTCTTAAACAATCCTCAAACAGACTTCCTCTAAAACCATGTTTCTCCAGGATCACTATGTACCTACCCTTTCTGTGACTAACTGGGAGGATTGCTTATTTCCCCTGTCCCTACTACTCAACATGAAAGAATAAGAATACACACAGACTATTCAACAAGAAACCATAAGTTCATAAATAATGTAAGGATGTAGCTACACATTAATGCGATTGATTTCCCAAGGGACATTAAGAAAACAGCTTATTAGTACATAGTCCCAACTCATGTATATGTATGTATTTATCTCTATTTTTATCATAAGAATAATAAATCTTAAAGGTGAACAAAGTCAACTAGTACAAATATATCATAGAGAGAGTGATTATTAATATTGATAATGATCTCTGAAAATTGCATTCTATGTTGTCTTAGTGATAACTCAGAACCTTTGAGGAATGTTTACATTATGCTACTGTGTAATAAGGTAGAGAAATATACAGCAAATATATGCTCTCTAATAGCTGTGTTCTGATACCTAGAAAAGTTGTGTGTGTGTGTATGTGTGTGTAAATTTGTTTCCTGAAACTGCCAGATAAATGAGTCATTCATCAAGCAGGAAATAATAGTCAAATAATCAAGAATGTGTATTTTTACATGAATTTACCATATGAAGATAATACCCAATCTTGGTGAGGATAATATGAAATAGGCATATTCACACTTTTTAAAAATGAGAATATGTAAGAGTAACCCAGAAATTGTAGTATAGAAATTAATTCTAAGAAACTAATTTATCTTAACAAATTTATCCCAAGAAAATGCTCACTTATGGATAACCGTTTCATTTAGTTTTATTTTTACTAGTAAAAATAAGAAACTTGCTAAACTTCAAAAATGGGGCTGATCAAAAAACTATAGCTAATTCATTAAATAAAGAACTAGAAATTCATTAAAAATTATAATGCCATAACTTTATAATAATGGAAAATATGAAATTAAAAAACACAACTACTTTTAGTTTTTTGTTTCATTATTTCTCTGCATTTGCTAATTTTTGTTTACAAATCATATATCAAAATGAGCCATTACCAAACAAAAGTATTGATAATGTTTTTTGCACGTATAGTTTCTCAACATCTTGTCCATTCCCTTGAGTACCATATTGAATTTATGTTGCAACAGCAAAGAGAAACAGAAATATAAAAGATTTTTGTAACTTGTATACAAAGTTTAGTAGATTGGACTCCCAGAGGGAAGAAATCCAGGAGGCAATATTCCTACTGTAGTCAATGTGAAAAATTCCCATTGAGTTTACACAGTTCACAATCTGCATGGCTAGATGAGGAAGCCTTGGTAGGAAGCCAAAAAATGATGAAAAAGAGATGGAACCGGGGGATTTCTTGCTATAAGTATCAGAAGGGATGGGTGTTATTCCAAGCCAGAGTTCAGTAAACTATGACCTATAGGCCATAAAAAAAGGTTGTTCTGGAACACAGCCATGCTCACTTGTTTACCTGTTATCTATTGCTGAGTTTATGCTAACAAAAGAGCTGAGTATTTGTGAGAATATAGCCCACAAAGGTGAAAATCTTTTCTATGCAACCCTATACAGGAAATATTTTCCAAACCCTGCATGAAATACACTGCAATTGTGAAAACAGATCAAATAATAAAACCAAAGAAGTAAATAAAAAACTTCAGAGGATATAGTGGATACTACTATTGCCCATAAATATTTCCAATTCTCTTTTCCTTTCAGGCATTTTGGAGGATTGCTCTTTTTTGACTCCTTGAACTTTAAGCAACCCCATAGGTCTTACTTTGGCAATAAAATGTGAGCAGAGTTTCCATGAATCACTTCCTGGTTGAAGTGTTAAAGTGAATATGTGTGACCTTTCATGCTGTCCTTTATCTTGCTGTTGTGGTTATTGAAGCTCTGATGATATGGAAGTGTAACCTGGGACACTGACCTCCACCATGTAGGCCGGTTGTCCTAGAGAATTGCCTAAACCCAGCAGAAATTGTATGAAAGAGAAATAAATCTTAAATGCATTAAGTAATGAGATTTGGGGCCTGTTTATCACCACAATATTTACTCACCCTATCATGACTGGCAAAAACTTTTTTCATAATGTGGTAATAGCTAGTAGATTCACAGTTAAAAAAAAAGCATAATAAGTTAAAAATTTAACAGAAAACATGATAGCTATAGAGTTCCTCAAAAGAATTATGTATGACTGCTATCTTAAACAGAATTTTAATAACTAGGAAAACATATATATTCTTACTAATATGCCCATATCTACATACTTTAAGTGGTAAATCACTATAGAAGAAATTCTATAGTGTTTGTCAAATCTACAGTTTGTAAAAGAATCATAGTTATAAGAAGAAAAATTTAGTTAATAGAATCTGAAATAAAAATTTGATATAATGCAGTTTAAATTATCAGCAATGTATTGCTACCTCAGTTTTTAAAAAATGTTCTGTTTCACAAACCTACAATTTTATTTTTTTAAGCATTATCATCTGCGATACAATGAAATAGAAAATTGACTGGAGCCAGTAAAATAATAGTCCATTATTTTAACATTGGTACAGATACAAACATAACACAATATGTTTCCCTCTTTTGTTTGTTTGCCTTTTAAAGTTGTAGCACAAAAGAATATGAGCTTTAAAATGAAGCCTGGGTTTGACGGAACATTTTGTTTTCAAAAGAAAATTAAAAACTAAAATACCTAGATTTTGTTTCTCTCCTGAATTTGCTGGTGTCAGAGCTGGGTTAAATAAAGCTCACAAGCTTGGTCTTTACATGGCAGTCATTAATTTTTCATGAGGTTGAAATTGAGATAGCATGGAATATTTCCCCATTGTGTCACACTGAATGTTTGAATTTGGTTTGGCCAACTTTCTCCAGAACATAAGCTTTTTTTCCCTCCCCTAAACCCTAAAGCACCATTTGTGAATCTGGCAAATTTCTCAACCATTTAAATTCAAGATCCATAGTTTATTATATCAACTAAGTTTCTAGACTTTCTTGGATAAATCGAAGTAGTAAGCTTTGACAAACTGAAAAAAACTATCTAACACTTGATAACCTTGAGGAAATTCTGCTATTCTATTTATCCCTGTTAAAAAAGAAGAGAACGGTATGCTTTCCGTTTAGAAATTATTAAAACTATAGCTATGTTTTTACAAAATCATAAAGAAGAAACTGTTATATATGCATACATATATAAACAGATACACATAATCTACAGATGATAATTGGGAATTATTTTATAATGAGTTTATACCAATTATATCTTAAAAGAAAAATAGATAAGGAAAATGAATTTGGGCAGAACACACTTCAAAAGAAATAACTTCATCATAAAATTTCAATTATATCTCCATTATTATTCTTCCTGTACTGTTGTAGCGCATATTTTTTAAATTGAGTCACAAAGGATTTTTTTTTCTGACTTAAATTGGTAAAACTATTTGGAGCATGAAAGAAAAGATCAAAAGGGCCAATTGGGAACAAAACATAGTGATCAGAATTCAAGATAAGCCACAACACATAATAATCCTAATTACCAATCTTTAATTAAACTACAGGGAGAATTTATGTCCCAAATAAACTTTCTCACAGCTTTTTCTGACTTCAAGATTGAACGTTTCGATGTGTATAAATACAACAGCCAAAGAGGAAGCTTATTATTTAGTTTCTTATGATTTACAGAAATCTAAAGTCAGGAATAGCATATGTTAAATGCAAAGTTCAAAACAAAATATGATCTTCAAGGGTGTTGTTGCAAAATATTTGAAATTAACAAGCTAATTAATTCTGACAAAATTGACAAATTTATGAATGCCCAACTGATGAATTAAAGAACAGAGTATATTGGCAATGCTTTTAATGAATTCGTTTAGAAATAATCTACTGCTGCGAAGTAGATTTCTCTGGAGAAAAACCAGCAAAGCCAAATGGGTTTTATGTGGTTGGATATGGTATTAATGTAAGTTAGCCTCAACTTGAAAGAGTAGGCCTATTCAAAGTATTTTGAATAAATTTCATGTTTCCCATTTTCCTGGCTATTGGACTGAGTTTTGCTTTTTTCTGACCCCAGTTTTGCTCTCTTCTTGGAGAGCCTTAGTCAAGGAGGTAATTGCATTGAGTATAATTTTTCCCAATAAGAAAGATCTAATATTAATTTCCATGTATGTTAAATCTAATCAACATTGCATAGTGTTATAGTTCACCCAATAACTGAATATTTCTTCTAAAACAGTTTGTGTGTGTATGTGTGTGCCTAATTATTTATTGCACTTCTTAGTTTTAGAGTTTTTTTTTTCCTTTGCTTGAATTTTTCAGAAATTTCTAGAGAAGTAACATACTGTGGTATAATATCTGGCATTTCTTCGCTAGGAGCTTACCTTCACTCTCACAGATGGAAGGAACCCCTGTGGCTATGTTTACACACTATGATCCTAGCTGTTTTTCCCAGTGTTGGAATATTGGTCTGAGACATGGAATATTGGTCTGAGACATGGAATAACATTAGAAGGACAGCCTTAGCAAAATTTGAGCTTTTAAGGTGGGATAGTTAAACCCTACCACTGAGACTAGGAGTTTTTAATGGTAGAAAACTTGGAAGGAAATTTTTTCTCTTGGATTGGATTCTGTGAGACATGATGGCCCAATGTTTCATATGAAATAGTTGTAATTTATTGTTTTCTTGTTTTCCTTAAGTCAATCTCTCAAAAATTCTAATACCCAAGTAATATCAAAGCATTGGTAATGGCAATCCAGCATAAATATCATCAGTGCTGACATTGTCTTTCATTTCGAAACATAGTTTTACTATTAAACATGAAACACAATGTCTCATCTGAGAAAGATATACATATTGCTTTTGATGGCTTTGACTGAACAGAGCCTTCTTACCAATGCCTCAAACTATCAAGGTATTTTAAGTAATGCAGTCTTGAGTGAACAACACATATTTTAATGAAAATATTACGAGTACCATATGTAAATTCTAGTAACAGTTAATAACATTCCTTGTTATTGTGATGACATTGTTCTCTATGTGACTATAGGAAATTGGCTAAAATTGTGTGACAGCTGCTAGTGAACTCATTCAGTCTGACAATATGTTTAAGTAGCTGTCTCTTTTAGTATAGAGAAAATATCTGGAAAAGCAGTCTTTCATTTTAATTCTGAGAACTTGGTGGCTTTCTGTGTCCTGGTTCAATTTTTTAAAACTTCGATTCAAACCAGGTTACTGTATGTCATTCTTCCCTGTTATTTATTTACATTAATAACAAAGAACCGAACCTTGATCTCCTAAAAACATTAACTCATAGGATACAACAGTCTTGAAAATGACAGTTTGAGAGGAATAAGGCCTATGACAAGTGAATTCTGGGAACTTAAAGTGCTTAAAAACCCAAATATAGATTCAATATGACAAAATTGACCTCCAGTAAAAGAAATGTAAAATCTTCTTCTGGTCCTGAAATGCATTATGTATTTTCTCCAGTGAGAATTATGTTACCCTTTATTATCAGGAAACTTTCTGCATTTTTCCCCAAAGCTTAATAAGATCATGTTAAATATTATGTGAAACAGATTATTTATATAAATATTACTCTTAATGATGCCATGAATTGTTTTGAAATAAAATTGCACAGTTACGAAGATCAAAGCAGCCACTGTTCACTCTAGTTTCATGTCTCTTTCTCATTCCTTCTTAGCATATCCATTGGTGGTTCCCACACTCCTTAGGGAGAGCTCTTAGAGGCCAGCAACCACTTCTTATTTACCTTCTTAATGTTTACTTGAGTATACTTTCCAATGAATATTTTTAATTATGAATAAAAAATTAGAAATTATGTATTTGGTTGCAGGAGGGAGATATTTTTGGCATGATACCAGGAGGGGAGACACATTAATGTTAATGAATGTCCACACAAGACTTTTCTATCTAAGTTTTAAACACTTGAAAGAAAACCAGCAAACTAGGCTGTGTCTCAGACTTTGAAGGAATTACTAGAAAATGAGAAAAGCCACACAAAGAAGGCAATTTAATCAAAACAGAAAATAAATATGGAAAAATGAAGAGGAGTAGATCTAGTTTCTTTAAGTTTTTGATCTTCAAAGTTACTTAATAGAGGGATTGAGGCACAATCATTGGTTTCAACAGCTCAAGCCAAAGACAAATATTTTAATAAATTATTTCCCCTATATTATGTTGGGCTGAATATGCTTTACATACAGATCATTTTTTATGAGTCTAATGACTTTTTTGAACGGCTTTAAGTAAGGGAAATATTGCATAACAATAGAAAAAAGCAATTAATTCCTGGGAAAAATTAATAAGGATTATGTGAAGGTGACAAAAATAGTGATAATCCTCTTTATATAGTCTTTGGAAACTATCCTTCACATATGTTGAGGGTTCTAACTATTAAAATATGGCCTGAATATTAAAACATAATAAAACTGTGTCTGAACTTGTAGTTGGAAGGTAATAAAGTGCCGTTTTCAAACACCTAACTTTGGAAGGTTGGACAAAATGAAGACAACTCAAGGAAATATCATTACTGTTACTACAACTGCTACTAAATGTTTTATAGCAAATAAATCAGGAAAATAAAATAATTGTTTAAATGTATTGAGGAACATATAGAAAGAGATAAATATAGATATTAGCTCGATAAAGACATCTTCAGCAGAGGAACAGCAATAACAAAACACAGACAGTTTTAAATAAAATGAACTATTGCTTGCCATGGCTGAAAAACAATGTCTGATAGAAGCATACGTATGAGTATGTTATTGGTAAGAAAATTATATGTAAAAATATATGTATATATATGTACATATACAAACACAAGGATACAATTGTAATATAGATACACATGTATAATACAATTGTAATATAGATACACATATATATTACAATTTTATCAATATGCCTTAGATAGCAGGGGTAAAAGGATCACCTGATTACATAATTACATATTCATTGGAAAATTGTTTTTCCATAAATACCTTCTTAAACTTTTGGTCTCTAGTTGAATATGTTCTAAAAGAGACTTTATACTCCATACTGTAATGCCATTTTGACATGAAGAATCAAAGAAGTTGTATCTTTCTTTGTAAATAGCCGTTATATCTAATTGTTTTTCTAGTATTCATATCATTGCTAATTTAAAACCATTAATATCAATATGAATAAAAATATTAAATGAAAACACTTTGAATTTCAATTATGTGTGATGTTTAAAAATATTTCATATTCAAAATATTATTGACAGCAATTTATTGGCTATTTTCTGGAAAGACCATTCACTGAAAAGGACAGAAAAAAGGGATAGCTACACAATTTACCCAAGAGATATTTATCATCATTGGGTAACATCAAAATTGGCGATTATGTAAATTGGAAACCTTGGTTTTTTTTCAGTGGAACTGTATTAAATCTTTATTGATATAGGAGAAAAGTGAGAGTTTAATTTTATACATTCTTTCAAATTCAATTTATGATCACATAAATGTGCTTTTCCATATTAACTTTCTCATAAAGAGCACAATTTTCACTCGGAGGAAGGAAAAGTAGTTCAGTGAACAAATTGAAGAGCCTTTATATCTGGCTTCAATTATGGGAAAATAAATCTAGAAGTACTGACTGTGTTGATTAAATTCTTATAACTTTACAAGATTAGAGCAAGAATCTTTGAAAATAAATGGTCCTGATTGATAATAATTTTGAAAACATTATTGTTAAAAACAAGGTCATCCATATGTATGATTAATGGTAGAAAGAGTGAGAAATTCACCTCTATTTTCTCAGTGAAGTCTGATAGACAGCCATAAAGTTTGTTCATAATATTTGCAACTAAATTCTTAAAAATTTAGACTTCATACATAATCTAAAATAATATATTCTCAATTTTATGCTTAACCTCATGCCATTAAGTGAAAACAACATTTGAACTACACTGGAAAAATTTTAGAACCATTTTATTGAATAAATCATTAGAATAGAAAATGTCCTATATCTACTATTGCTTGCTTTTTTACTGCACCCTGCCCCATACCACTGTTGATACTCATTCATTTGTCTCTGTGCCTAATTTTCCCCAAAAATATCAGCATTCTCTTGTTTTTCACTCCATGTATATTCACTTTCTGGATATTTTCCTGGTTTTATATTTGGTGTTGATAGCCATTTGTACACACAAAAAATATTAATTCATAACTCTTTTTGAGTTTTTACCTATAATTTTCTAACTTTCATCTAAGACTCTTACCCATATTCCTATGATTTATCGTGTAGGGCATGCTGGTCAATGTTTAAAAACTGACTAATAAAAATAAAAAATAAAAAACTGACTCATTAGAAGGAAAAGAAAAACACCCTTTTTGCAACACTTGCTTATTTTTATTGTAGGATATTCTTACCATGGATGATGCAACTAGCTCATAAAATGCCTAGAAATATACAAACGACTCGTCTGAGCTGGTACTAGCTAGCTCTATTACTAACACACCACTCTATTACACTAATTTTAAAGAGAAAACATATCTTTTTTGAGAATTTTCCAAGAAACTTCAAAAAGTGAAGAACACTTTCTGGCTCCAGAATGCAGAGAGCCTGTAAGGGGTGTCCCTTTAACCAGTATAGCAGAAAAGGAATGAGATAAACTTCAGATTCATAATTTTTTTTTCAAATCCCACTAGACCTAAGTTTGCAGAGCCATGAACTGGCCCACAATATAAGTAAAGACAGGAGTCTGAAGGGGAAAAGGACAAGTGTTCACTCTTCTACTTGAGGGAAACACTGATGAACTCAAGTACAAAGAGCACTGCTAGAGTGCATGATGAATTGTTAGAAGTTGAATGTGGGATGGAGAGTGTAGAGTTTGTGATGACCACTAAAACTGGGGAGATCCCCACACTCTGGTAGGCTCTCTGTGAACTCTTACAGGAACTTACAGAAAAGAATGGGAAGATTCCTGAGAAGATATTTTTGGTGGTATAGACTTGAAAAGTTGAGCATCAATGATGTGGGAATGTCAAAAAACTTTATCTGGACTCTTCTCTTCTGTCTATCATATGGAATAAATGCCTTAATCTTTGAGGTAGAGGGCATAACACTGCCACCTTTAGGGAACAGGTATAAACTCATTGCTACTGGAGGAAGGAAACGGGGAAAAAAAATAGCCCTGGGGAAGAGCAGGAGCAGGATTATGCACTGGACCCAACAAATGAAGTTTAGGAACAAGAGAACTGTGAATGCTACATTCCCAAGACCAGCACATCACATCTGCCTAGGATCAGCCTTAGGCAATCCATAGATAGCATTTGCCAGCCCTGTGGAGAGATGTAGGAGGTAATGGTGCAAACAGGTGAGGAAAACCATTGTCAAATTTTTATTTGAGAATGAAAGCAGGAAAGAGTAAATGTTCTAAAGCTCTCATATCATTGAGATGTCCGTGGCAAACAGTGGTAAAAGAGATCTATTTGGTAAAAGAGATCTATTTTTAGAATTAAAAAGTTAATTCTAAAAGTAATTAGAGAAAATTCAATCAAATAAAAATGATGAAAAAGAAGTATGAAGATCAACAATGTAAATATAAGTATAAGCAATATAAAATATAATAAGAATTATGTAGTAAATAGAATATAAATCAAAAAAGGTAAATCATGTATATTAATCAAATCCCTGAATGAGAATGATCTGAAGTCTTACATAACAAGACACTATCAGATTAGATTAAGAATGTAAATCAGCCATAGTCTTTCAATAAGCAATACAGCTAAGTCAGCATGAGAGGTTAAGAATAAAAAAATTGGGGCATGGCATGGTGACTTATGCTTGTAATCCCAGCACTTTGGGAGACTGAGACAGATTGTTTGAGCCCAGGAGTTCAAGACCAGCCAGGACAACAAAGCAAGACCCTATTTCTATAAAAAGTATAAAAATTAGCCAGGTGTGGTAGTGCATGACTGTGATCCCAGCTACTTATGAGGCTGAGATGAGAAGTCAGTGCTACAGTGAGCCGTGATTCTGCCACTGCACTCCAGCCTGGGCGACAGAGCAAGATCCTGTCTCAAAAAAAAAAAATTGAGAATTGGTATGCCTAAATCTATATCAGACAAATGACAACAAAAACAAAACACTGTTAATATTAAAAAGCAAGAAATTTAAGATTCAAATCTAAATAAATCTAGAGCAGGAGAATATCAAAAGTATCGTATTAGTACATTTTCACACTGCTATAAAGAATACTGAGACTGGGTAATTTATAAACCAAAGAGATTTAATTGACTTACAGTTCCACATGGCTAGGGAGGCCTCAGGAAACTCACAATCAGGGCAGAAGGGGAAGCAAGGCACATCTTACACAGCAGCAGATGAGAGAGAGGATGAGGAAACTGCCATACACTTTTAAAACATCAGAACTCATGAGAACTCACTCACTATTATGAGAACATGATGGGGGAAACTGCCCTCATGATCCAATCACCCCCCGCCAGATACTGCCCTTGACACGTGGGGATTACAATTTGAGATGAGATTTGGATGTGGACACAGATCTAAACCATATTATTCTGCCTCAGTCCCTCGCAAATCTCATGTCTTTTTTACATTTCAAAGCCAATCATGCTTTCCCAACAATCTCCCAAGTCTTATTACAGCATTAATTCAAAAGTCCACAGTCTAAAGTCTCATCTGAGATCAAGTAAGTCTCTTCTGCTTATAAGCCTGTAAAATCAAAAACAAGTTATTTCTACAATACAGTGGCAGTATAGATATTGGGTAAATATTCCCATTCCAAATGGGAAAAACTGGCCAAAACAAAAAGGGCCACAGGCCCTATGCAAGTCCTAAACCCAGCAGAGCATACATTAAATCTTAAAGCTCCAGAATGATCTCCTTTAACTCCATTTCTCACATCCAAGGCATGTTGATGGAAGGGGTGGGCTCCCATGGCCTTGGGGAGCTCCACTTCTGTGGCTCTGCAGGGAACAGAACTTTGGCCACTTTCACAGGCTGGCATTGAGTGTGTGCAGCTTTTCCAGGTTCATGGTGCAAGCTGTCAGTGGATCTAATACTCCAGAGCCTGAAGGACAGTGGCTGTCTTTTCACAACTCCACTAGACAGTGCCTCAGAGGGGACTCTGTGTGAGGGCTCTAAGCTCACATTTTCCTTCCACACTGCCCTAGCAGAGGTTTTCCATTAGGGCTCTGCCCCTGCAGCAGAATTCTGCCTGGACACCCAGTGTTTTCCCACATCCACTGAAATCTAGGCAGATGCTTCCAAAGTTCAACTCCTGTCTTCTATGTACCTGCAGGCACAACACCTATGGAAGCCACCAAGACTTGGGGCTTTCACCCTTTGAAGCACCAGCCAAAGCTGTATCTTGGAACCTTTTAGCCACAGCTGGAGCTGGAGTGTCTGGGACACAGGGCACCAAGTCCCAAGGCTCCACAGAGCAGCAGCACCCTGGACTGGGACCGTAAAACCATTTTTCCCTTCTAGGCCTCTGGGCCTGTGTTGGAGAAGTACTGCCATCAAGATCTCTGACCTTCCCTGGAGACATTTTCCCTATTGTCTTGGTGATTAACATTCAGCTTCTCATTACTTATGCAAATTTCTGCAGCAGGCTTGACTTCTCCTCAGAAGATAGGTTTTTCTTTTCTGCCACAGGGTCAGGCTGAAAATTTTCCCAACTTTTTTGCCCTGTCACCTCTTGAATGCTTGGATGCTAAGAAATTTCTTCTGGCACATAGTTCAAAGTTCCACAGATTTCTAAGGCAGGGGCAAAATGCCTCCAGTCTCTTTGCTAAGGCACAGCAAGAGTGACCTTTGCTCCAGTTCCCAGTAAGTTTCTCCTCTCCATGTGAGATCACCTTAGCCTGTACTTCATTGTCCATATCACTATAAGCATTTTGCTCAAAACCATTTATCAAGTCTCTAGGAAGTTCCAAACTTTCCCTCATCTTCTTCTGAGTCCTTCAAACTGTTCCCACCGTGGCCCATTACACAGTTCCAAAGTTGCTGCCACATTCTCAAGTATCTTTAGAGCAGTGCCTCAAAACTCCTCAATTACAATTACCAATCTGTAATTGTCTGTTTTCACATTGCTATAAAAAATACCTGAGACTGGATAATTCATAAACAAAAAAGGTTTAATTGACTTACAGCTCTGCATGGCTGGAGAAAACCTCAGGAAGCTTACAATTATGATGGAAAGAGAAGAAAGGCAGGTCTTAACATGTCAGCAGGCAATAGGGAGCGGACAAGGAAACTGCCCCGATGATCCAGTGATCATCTACCAGATCCCTTCCTTGAAATATGGGGATTAGAATTCTAGTTGAGATTTGGGCAGGGACACAGACACAAGTTTAAAATTAAGAAACCCATTTTTAGGTAAACCTTGGATCAAAATGAAAACACAAAAATCAGAAATTATAACCACCACAAATTAGGAAACAATAACAAAATAAAGAAACTTTAATGAAGCCAAAGGGACATAACAAAATTATTTTTAATAAACATATATCAAAAGATTTATTTTAGGGAATTGGTTCATGAAATTTTGAGGGCTGGCAAGTCTCAAATATGTAAGGAAGGCCAACAGACTAGAAGTCCATGCAAAAGTTAATACTAAAGCCTTTTATTCATTTTTTTTTTCTGAGACAGTGTGTCAGTATATCACCCAGGCTGAAGTGCAGTCGCAGGAACAAGGCCCTTGACCCTCCTGCTTCAGGGTCTGGTGTAACTGGAACCACAGGCACACACCATCATTCCTGGCTTTTTAAATTTTTTGTAGAGACAGGGGTCTCACTTCATTGCCCAGGGTGGTCTAAAGCTGCTGTGCTCAAGCCATATTCCAGCCTCAGCCTCCGAAAGTGCTGGGATTATTACCACCCCTTGAAACTATTTTTTTTCTTTTTTAGAAATCTCAGTTTTTGCTCTTAATGCCTGCAACTGATTGAATGTGGTTCATTCACACAACAAAGAGTAATCCATTTACTTATTTATTTATTTTTACTTATTGGGAAATTTATAGCCTTCATTGAAAAATGCATAGTACTTTAGAAAATGCAAAAACAAGAAAAGAGAAGAATTTAATAAAGATTATATGTGATTAATAAAATAGAAAATGGAGAATTGTAAAAGCACAAGTGGATTCAAACATGGTTTCTTTGACTAATAATGCCAACAATATTCTTGACATTTTGATGACATAAATTCAAAACAATAAAACTATACAAGATTTGGAATGACAACCACAGGGAAGAATTGGATAAAAGAATTATAAAAGACTACAATGTGTGAATCCATAGAAACAAATTTGACAATCTAAAGAAAATGGATGGTTTTCTAGAAAATCTACAAAAATGGTTTCAAAGAAAAGTAGAAATGTAACTGGACCAATTAAAGTAGAAGAAAATAAAATGGTAATATATTTTTAAACATTAAAAATTTCGTAGATCAGATAGTGTCACAGCGATGTTCTAACCATTAATAAAGATAATTCCAATAATACTTCAACTATTTCACTCCACAAGAAATGACACTGTCTCTGATGCTTATTTTAAAGCCTTTATAGCCATAATAATGAAATCTAAAAAGAAGAGATGAGTAGAAAAGCATAAGACAAATTATATTTATTAATATAAAAATTTTAAAAAATTATATAGATTAAATATTAGTAAATGGAATATATAAAATTCAACATTGGATTATGAGGTTAATAGACTACAACAAAGGTCTGTTATTTTATGTTGGAAAACTGGTCAATAAAACATTTTTAAAAATGTCTACCTTAGAATAATACAAATAGTTTCTCAAAGCTGTTTATGTGTATTTTATGATGCTGAGTCTTCTCGTTCTCCTAGATGAAATTTAGAGAAATTCTCATGACTTTTTAGGTCATTGAAGGTAATTAATATTCAGTATCCTTAAGTCCAGTCCAATGCAGTAATAAAAAGTTTAAATATCATCCCATTTTTCTTTCTCATCTCTCTTTTTTCCCATTTCTGGACCAGTGCAAGATGATCAATTGGTATTGCAAGATACCACATAGCTGCTTCTCCTTCCCTTATCATTTACTTTTTCTATTGCCCAAAGAAAGGATAACAAGATTAAGAATCTCTTTCCTATATGGGACCAGATGAGGTGGAGGGAGAGTAGGAAAGAGTCAGTAAAGACTTTGCTTGACTAGTGGTATTGTCAGGTGGCAGAGCTGTCCCCAGGTTTGAAAGCTGTTTAAGCTCCAGTACTCTCTGGCCTTCTTGCATCTGGTTCAGCTCTAATCCATAGAAAATACTTACAAATCCATTGCACTCAAACTTTGGATATAAAAACCATCCAAAGTACCACTTCTATTTTACTCTATGTTAAGAGCATATTTGAAGCCAGTGCCCCGACCTCTTTTATATTTCTCAGACATAAATAGAAGACAAAGGAAGCTACCCCAGTGGTCCCACTGAAGCCCCTTTCCATGACCTGAGGTGATTGTGGGAGCCGTACGCCCTTCCCTTGGAGACAGCACCAATTTTCCCTAAGGAACCACTTTAACCTTCCACAACCCAGTGACTTTATGGGCTGTAAGTGAGTGCAGAGAATATTGAAAAAGGAATTTTCATCTCTTTATGTAAATAGATGATGTTAGTCTCACAATTCATTTTGCAATGGGAAAGCTATTGTTTTGCCGACTTAGCTAAATCAGAAACAAAAATAGTTACACTTTTAAACTTATAAATCTAATAATAAACACAGAAATAGAATTGTGAAAATGATTCATTTATAGCAGCAACTGTAAAAGCTATAAAATAATTTAAACAGACAGAAAGTAAGGAATAGAACAAAACATCCCATATTTTTAACATGGGTTACTTGGTTAAAAAAGATGTGTGGCAAAATAAGTAAGTGGTAGAAGAGAGGGTAAGCGAGAGGCAAAAGAAAAAAAAAGATATAGCAACAAAAAAAGATGGCTCTAAAAGCAACAACAATAACAAAATACTCTTTTATACAAAATTATGTATTTATGTATACATTTTTTAGAAAACAATTCGAATTTTATGTACTGACTGGTAGGGTTAGTCTTCACATATTATTCAGTGAAAAAAATAAGCTGTTGGGTAGTATTTATATTATGTTTCTATTTAGTAAACACACACACAAGGCTTAAAGCTTTACATAGACTTAAATACAATATATATGTAATATAACATTTTAATACTTTATATAGCATACAATTGTTTTGGAATTTTTTGTGTAAGTGAAGAGAAAGTTGCACCATGACACCCATGAGTTTATTAACATGGTTATTCTTTACAAGTGGGAATGGTGGGAGGCTGTTTACCTTTCTCTTTATACAACATTGAATTGTTAAATTTAATGCATACATTGCTTTATTTTTAACTTTTATCTTTTAATTTTAACATAAATTCAAACTAGAACAAAATTTGCAAGAATGATACAAAGAATTCTCATGTATTATTTACCCAGATTTGCCAGTTGTTTTTCGTTTGTTTTTTCTTTCTGGCTCTGTTCTTATCCTCTTCTGGCTCTCTTCTCTTCTCTTCAGACATACACAACACACATGCACACACGCATGCACAAACACACACACACACATACTGCTATTCTTTTTCTGGATCATTAGGGAATAAGTTGGAGTCATCATGTCTTTGTCTCCTAAATAGCTTAATACTTTTACTTTAAAAAGTAATATTTTCTTATATACCATGGTAAAACTATTAAAATGAGAAAAATTTAACCACAATATTATACTATTATTTAATTCATTGTCCCAAATCAAAAATTTTAAATTATCCAACAAAGTCTTTTCAAACCATTTTTATTTTGCAAGGTTCAGGATTTACTCCAGGGTCATTGTATAGGGTTTTTATGTCTCTTTAAGTCTCTTGTATTCTTAAAAACTCTTAGAGCTTCTTTGTCTTTCCTCCCATTGACATTTTTGACAAGTTATTTTGTAAAACGTCCCTCATTTTAAACTGTCTGATGTCTTCTCATGATTATATTTAGCTTATACAGTTTTGGCAGAAATATTAAAAATGGTGTTTTGTTCTTCTCATTGCATCATGATAAGATGCACATCAGGTCAATTTGTCCCTGATACAGAAGTCTCCAAGACAACCTCAGATATTCCCAAGAAAAATTCAAGAGACAAAGCATATAGTAATACTTACAGCTAAAATTTATTGCAGCAGTATAGTACAGACAAATGGTCAGATCAGAAGGGAAAAAGACAGTCAAAATGCAGAGGAATTCACATGACGCCTGTCTTCCTTATGCTCTCTGTCTCCCATGTGGGGTGACCTAGAGTACACTTTTCCTCAGCAAAAAAAAATGTAGTGTAGGGGAGAAAAAATTATATAATATTGTTTCTCACCTTTTGCGAGTGTGTAGCTGAGGATCCATAACAAAAGATGAATTAACAAAATAAAAGCATACAAATTTATTTAATATAAATTTTACATGACATTGCAGTCTCCAGAAATGTATACTCCCAAGAAACAGAAGAATCTGTGTATTTTTATGGACAGTCGTGGAGAAGTATTAATGGAGGACAAAAGGGTATGATCTTTGGTAATAAACTGGGAGGAACTTAGCAAGGCCTGCTTGTTCAGATGATTGTTGGCATCCCTGTGTTACATTCCTTCCATCTGGACAGGGGAGGACACCTGTCACGTGAAGGACTTCAGAAGAGAAGGGAGGGTGGAAGGTTAAAGAATGACCTAGGTTTTACGGCCTGCTTCAAAGAAGGGAAAGAAGGTAAGTGGACATACTGCTTCTACTGTTTTCTCAAAGGCCAAGCTGCCATATTTTGGTGTAGCATGTCCTGAACCCCATCTGTAGCAATATGTGTGCAATGTTTCTGCCTAGGGGAGCCCGTTAGAGACTAAGCAGCTAAGATTTTTGTTTTTATAATTTAAGTAGCTAAGTTTTTTTTATTCATAGGCTTTTAATTTACAAATGTGATAATTAGTAGATATATTTTAATATTGTTAAAAAGAAAAAAATTATATTTTTTATTTAAGAGTTTATTTATTTTATTTTTAAGCACCCTCTGCCTAACATGCACACAAATTCTAGACTCTGAAAAGTAGGCATTCAACATAACCAGTCTCTGCACAGTGAACCCCACCCTTGTTATCAGTTAACTGTTGCCCAGAAGACATTTGGAGAGCCAAGATCCCAGATGCCAGGGACTAACTTTGCAAGAAGCCTTTCTAAGGATGGCAGTCTCAGGCCATAATATTAATACCTTTCAGTACAGACCCAATAGTAATGATTTTAACTTTGATCACTTGATAAAGGTCCCCCAGGTTTGTTCACTATAAAGTAACTCTCTTTTCTTATGAATTGGTAAGTAATTTGTAGAGACTACCTTGAGACAATGAAAATATCCGATTTCTAAAAATCTTTACCTGCTGACTTTAGAGTCTTATGGTGATTTTCTTAACCCTCATTGTGTCTACATGTATACTGGTTGGCATTCTATTCTAAAGAAGAGCTTTTCCTTCATCTTCATATTTTAATTATACATTGATTTATTTCTGTTATTAGTCATGGATTTTTACATATTTTTGGATATGATTTACTGATTTTCATATATAACTTTATGAGAAATATTAGTCCATAATTTATTTTCTCATAATGATTTTCTCTGCTTTTGGCTTCATAAAAATAGCTGGAAAATATTCCTTCTTCTTCATTTATCTATATTATT
Organism: Plecturocebus donacophilus; assembly: GCA_004027715.1. NCBI lineage: Eukaryota > Metazoa > Chordata > Mammalia > Primates > Pitheciidae > Plecturocebus > Plecturocebus donacophilus. Next base: position 26,603 of record PVKP010030636.1, read on the forward strand.
TTGTGTGAAATTGAACTATCTCTTCTATAAATGTTTGGTTGAATTAACTAGTGAAGCCACAAAGGCTTTTAATTACAAATGTATGTTCACTGATAGACACAGTACCATTCAGAGTATCTGTTTCTTCCTGAGTGAACTTTACTAGTTGGACTATTTCAAGGACTTTTTCTGTATAATCTAAGTCATCAAATTTGTTGGTATAACATTTTAAAAATATTTCATTATTATCTTTATTATCTCTTTAGTGTTGTAGAATAGTATGCATTTCCCTCCTTTTTATTACCTTATTGCAGTGGTTAGTGTCTCTGCTACAAATTTGAATACAAATAATAGGAATAGCCATGCTTGTCTTAAACTCCAGACTTTCGGTGGAGTTTAAAGACAAATGTTAGTACTCCTTTCTGTATCTCTTTCTCCTTTCCAAAATTTCTTCATTCGCTTTTCGGTTGTTTGACAGCCTATAACTTAATCCTCTAATGCCTCAAGTCAGTAAAATTATGGATTTCTGTTTGAATTTGAGCTATCTTCATCTTGTGAACTGGTTAGTGTCTTCAGGAAAAAACTTATATAAGCACAAATGTCACTAAATGGAGTTTTTATCTATTTTATGCTGCAGTTTCTGCCTGTTTTTAGTCACTTGTGCTTCAAATAGTTGTTTGTAGACATTTTGAATAAAATATATAATTGTTACCTGTGGGAGGTTATGCATTCATTACCAAAAATGGCACAGCAAATACTACTTTTAAAATATACAATATATAACATTTAAAAAGGAAAATATAACAAAGAACACAAGAAACAAAGGGGGACATTACATGGTGGTGAAAGGATCAATGCAACAAGAAGAGCTAACGATCCTAAATATATACGCACCCATTACAGGAGCACCCAGATACATAGGGCAAGTTCTTAATGACTTACAAAGAGACTTAGACTCCCACACGATAATAGTGGGAGACTTTAACACTACACTGTCAATATTACACAGATCAACGAGATAGAAAATCAACAAGGATATCCAGGACTTGAACTCAGACCTGGAACAACTAGACTTAACAAATAAATACAGAACTCTCCTCCCACAAATCCACAAAACATACATTTTTCTCAGTATCACATTATACCTATTTTAAAAGTGACCAC
>PVKP010030637.1:0-27761 GCA_004027715.1 Plecturocebus donacophilus
TCTCTTTCATTCTTTTTTTTTCTTTTGCTGTTTCTTTCTCCTTTTCTCTCTTTTTGTAAAATCTCTTCCTCTTTCTTTCTCTTTCATTCTTTTTTCTTTCTTTTGCTCTTTCTCCTTTTCTCTCTTTTTCTAAAATCTCTTCCTCTTTCTTTCTCTCTTTCATTCTTTTTATTCTAAAAAAATAAAAATAAAAAAATAAAAAATAAAAAATAAATAATGTAGTGGTAAGGTGTGTGTGGGTGTGTGTCGGGGGGACAAGGTGAAATGTTCTATAATCCTATAATTAGGTCTCAGTCTTTTGTAGATACTGTGCTCCTGAACTGTGAACTTACCAGTGCTTCTTATTTCTTTCTTAGAGACAGGATGTCTGGAGGGTGCTGGAGTCGAGTATCTCTTCACTGATGTAGAAGGCTATAGGGAACTAGAATTGGTTATTTCTCTTCTGCCAAGTAGGTTAGGCTCTAATATAGCCCCAGAAGGTTAGGTTCTGGTAATATAGTTTTCCTGAGGGCAGGTCTTGATAAGAAGGAGAGCTGTGGCATATTCAGAATGGTTACTTTTTTAAAAATCCCTGCTGGAAGCACAAGGGGATTTTTCTCTAATATTCGCTATGAGGACACAGTAGAGATCCTGTGTTTTACCTTTTCGTGAGGTAAAACTCACGAAAGTGCGAAGGGCCCCCTATGACTGGGTCATCCTGGGGTTTTTATCTTTCAGACTTGTCTACACTGAGCCTTCAGCAATTCATTCATTAGAGTTCAGGATTTCGTACTCTAGTATGAGTTCCTGCAGAGATTTCTGCTCATGGGTTTCTGTTCTGGTAAGCTGTGATTTTCTGTGTCCCCCACCTCTCTCTCCTATTTCCACTGCAGTGGTTTACCCTGTGATCTCACTTCTCTGATGGTTCTAAGAAGAGTTGTTTATTTTTCAGTTTGCTCAGCTTTTTACCTGTTGAAACATAGCAAAGATGTTCAGGCCCCTTATATACTTGACCTGGACCCAGTACTGAATACTAATTTTTGTTATAAAAATATTTGTGAAAAAATCTGTGAAGTATGATGGTGATTCTCTACGAGGAACTTTGTTTTTTTCTGCCAGGAGCATCTAAGATCATTTTATCCAAGCTGTCAGAGCCCCAGATTACCAATGGCAAATCTAGTTTACCATTATTATTAGGGAGTAGGACTTTGGTATCTCAGTTTTCAATGAGAGGGTTAACAGATTCCATACATTAGGAAGGCCCTGGACTTTTTTCTTTTGCCCTATGAGACTAAACAAAACTGTAGCTTTGTTCAACTGTTTCTTCCAGAGAAGGAAACGCCTTCAAAGCAAAAGTAGTTTTATGAGCTCAGTTTATCTTCCTACGGTTTCCGCTTTCTCTTAGATTTTCTTGATGTTTTCAAGAAGGCGTTTAAAAACTTTTTTAGTTGTTCAGAATGTGAGAATCTATCATTATCACCAAGTTTGCCATTTATAAAAGTGCAAGTCTCAACAGCATTGGCTTTAAATTATATTTTCAATAAACAATTCTTTGAGATACAAACGGAATTTCAGATAAAGCCCTCACCACAGTAAGGTGAGGCACTATCAAGAGTAAGGTTTCAGAGGGCTGACCTCATTATCTCATCATGGGTTTATAAGGGAAAATGACATGTCTCACTAATCGTCCTCTCAATTTAAGGCATGAAAATATTGGCCCTGGAAAAGGAATTGAAGGAAAAGGTAGTGATATTTTTCATAGGACATTATTGTCTAAACCTTTCAAACGATTTGGGTTCTAATGTCTACTTGGATGTATATGGTATGGATATAAGTAATTTTTTCCGAAAGCAACTTGACTGCAGCAGAGAAAACAGAAAATATGAGTTGAAGCTCACATGCCCTTGTGATTTTTTACAGAGGCTTGAAGAAAAATTTAATCTGGACCTTTCTCAGTCAAATTGATTATTTAATTTGAACACAGGGGTTTGAAAGTTAAGAATAAATATATGAGCTGTCCATTTCTTTTTTTTTGAGAGGAATTAAATCCTGTTTATATGGCTGAACATCTAAGGTATATTTTGTTTTAACCTTCATTCCTTAAAACCTAGAAATTTGAATGTTACAAAATACCAGATGAATTCATTGAAATTAAACTCAGATGTTCAGTGACCGAATAATAAGCAATCAGAAATAAAACAGGATTTTAATTTATTCTAAATGTTCAGGCATGTAATTTTTAAATGCCATTTTAAAACCTAAGATATTTGATAGCAATTGAGTTCTAATTGCTCAAAAGTATGTTCCAACATAGCTATTAAAGAAATCAATGATTGCCTGAGGTAGATAGATATAATTTAAATCTATACAAATTAGTTACCATTGATCCAGTTGACAGTAGATTTTTATTTTAATTCTCCTTATTTACTAGCCAAAAAGAGTTTACATAAGTTTATAATCATGACTCATGATGTGCACCAATTGCTTTTTAAAACAAATGACTTTGATTAATATTGTCTAAGAATCATTACTGTTTTGTTTTTTGGTTTTTTTTTTTTTTTTTGAGACGGAGTTTCACTCTTGTTGCCCAGGCTGGAGTGCAATGGCTCGATCTCAGCTCACCACAACCTCTGCCTACCGGGTTCAAGCAATTCTCCTCCCTCAGCCTCCTGAGCACCTGGGACTACAGGTGCATGCCACCACACCCAGCTAATTTTTTGTATTTTTAGCAGAGACAGGGTTTCACCATATTGGCCAGGTTGGTCTCAAACTCCTGACCTCATGATCCACCCTCCTAGGCCTCCCAAACTGGTGGGATTGCAGGCCTGAGCCACTGAGCCTGGCCATATAGTGATTTTTAAAGAAATGTTCCATCAATTTTTTATATTGAATTTTTTGTTGTTCAATTTGGATTTCTTTATTCATTCATAAAGTTTCTTTCTGTATGTAATTCATTTTTCATTATGCTCATCACAAGTGCATCTTGAAAAGTAGTTAAAACAACTTTTAAAATTCATGATAAATAGGGAGGTGATAAATCATGATTTCTGGAAGTTATATGTATATTATTTTTCAACTCTTTTCCTGGATCTAGTATCAAATGCTACAATATTGCTCTATCACTGAAACTTAGAGTAACTCCTAATGATGACCTTGGAACTCACTGGTAGAGGATAAAACTTAGGCAAAAGTAAGTCCCTCTCTCCATCTGGGGTAGGAGTTCTTAACACAAGAACTGGATTGTATTATGGAATAATGAGTACACCATGGCTTAGGACTTGGAGAGAATAAATTCATATTTCAGCTCTATACTTCACAACTGGGTGAAGTGGTGTTGCTTTCCTTATCTATAGTATGGGATCCCAATTATTTCTGCCTTACAGAGCTATTAAGAGGACTGAAGTAAAATGTAATGAAAGAAGTTTTTCATCTGATTGGGAAATTAAGCATATGACCTAGTAACTATTTATAACATAAGACCAAATGAAATAATTAAAAAATAGAAATCAAACGAATGTGCTGTAGGAATACTGTTATGGGAATGGTTAATGTAGTATATAGGGCTAATTAACTTCTAAGAATTTGGAAAATGAATGAGGTGAGAAATGATGTTTTACTGGTAGAACCTGATCATTTTTCACAATCAATGTAGCTGTGCCCTGATTTCAATTTTATCTAAGACAGCTGGTTTGAGTGTAGGAGTCAGGCATGTTCAATTTTGATGGCAGTTTGATAAATTTTCACTTGTTCTAGCACCTTTCCTTTGTACATTCAAGATAATTTGTCCATCTTAATTATCCAAAACTAACTTGCATGCCTGATGAAAGGCTTACGGGCATACTGGGCCTTAAATTTGCCAAGAGCTTTTCATCATTTTTCCCTCTGTAAAAAGAGTAACTAGAAAGTGTATGTAAAGAAACATAAATGCATTTGATGAACTTAACTTCCATTTCTCTAATCACAAATGTCATAATGATTTTCTGCTAGTAATCAACACAATATGAGTTTTATGCTGCTTCCTTTCACCATAATTTTTAAATGTCTAATGTTCCAGAAAGGCACAAAGCATTTAAATTTTGCCTATAGCTAAAACCGTTTTAAAAATGTATGTATACAGACAAGGTCTGGTACTAATGTTTTTTTTTTAAATGGGATAAGATAATATAATGAAATTTGAAGGAGAGATGGCATTCAAGAAAGGAATTAGGTTAAGAAGTAATACAAATTAGTTATCAAAGATCAGGTTAATAGTCAAAACAGTTTAAAAATCCTTTCTGTTTATCAGCCAAAGGCAGTTCTCATAATTTGTGACATACAATAAATGATTTTTAAAAATAACATTGATTAATACTGTCCAAAATTGTCACCATTTCACAGTGTGGGCATTTGTATTTTAAATATAAAACAGTATTTTGATAGTTATTTTCATAATTAAATTACTTTAAAACCCTGACCTTCATATTTTACCATAGTGCATAATATATGTGTATTCGTAGACACCATTGATTACAAATAATATAGAGGGTAGCGGCTGTCAGCAAAGTAGTTAAAACTATTACATAGCTTAAAGAACACAACTTGCAAATAATAACCAGTTCAATTTGCCAATCGATTATTTCAGTTTGAGTCTCAACCATTCTCAGTGCCTTTTTTTAGTATTTGTGTAATGAGTTTAATACTGTCAGGTTGTTATGAGGCAAAAAGGAGGTAATGTATTAAAAAAGCGACATGAGATAAAGCATATTAGATAAGGTCAGCATGACTACATTGAGGATCTAATGGGAAAATAGTGTACCTTTTGCAGAGAAGCAACTTGACCTCCATAATATGCCACCTGTACTGCAGTAATTGCCTCTCTCTCCTGCTTTTGTCAAGATGCATTTTATTCTTCACATAATGTAAACCAGCTTCTGCCTCTTCTGCTTAAGACTTCCATTGTGTTTAAGTCTTAATTCAAACTTCCCCATTCTAGTTTCCAAAGTCCTAAGTTATCTGCCCTACATAAATCTTTGATCTCACCCAGACTTTTCCCTCTTGCTCACTGTGCTTTAGTAAAACTGGCTTTTTATTCTATTTTGTTCCTATAAAAGATCAAGTCATTCCGACCTTTGGGGTTTTGCATTAGTGTATTCCTCTGTTTGGAATGCTTTTCCCTGAAGATCCTAGCTGGTTGGTTTTTTGTCATTTAGAGCGGACATATTCCTAGAGGTGCTTTCCAGGACCATCTATTCTGAAATAGCCACCCAGTAACAGTGAAATTACCCCCACTTAATTATTTTAACAGGAAATATGGCTAACTAGTATTTCCTGAATTCCTTGTTTATTGATAGATTATTTGATTTTTTCTTTATCCACTAAAATGTAAGCTCCATGAGAGAAGGAACTTTACCTTGTTCACCAACGTGACCGCAGAACCAAAACAGTATTTAGTACATAGGAGATACTCAAATATTTGTTAAATTAATGAATGAATGTTGAACGGATAAAATACTGTTTTAAAGATTCATCTCTAGAATTGGCCAAATTTAGAGAGTACAGAGGTTTAACAGATTTAAGGTGATGAGAATCTGGAGCATTGGTTCTTAATCCTTTAAGAAACTAATGAAAGCTAATGGTCTTTTATACATTCATGTAGGTATATACAAAATTAGGCATAGTTTCTGTGGATTTTCAGATTGTCTATTACCTACCAGTAACTCCATGGACCCTTGAATAAAAACCCCAAGTCTACACTCTACTCCATGCAGAGGAGATGAAAAGTGAAAGAAAAATTTAAAGGGCATTTTAAGGAAAAAATAGCATTTACATTACTAATTTGAGGGACAGTGAGAAGAATGCTGCCATTAAGATGTTGAATTGAGATATGCAGCTGCTAAGAGGATAGTTTTTAATTTTGTGACCCATTGACAATTGGAATCAGAGAACTGCAATCCTGGTGGAAATCTGAACTAGGGAGGCAGATTTAGGTGGTCAGTAGAAAATAATTACTGAGATCATGGTATTTTTGCTTTTCAAAGGGGTTGGTGTATAAAGAAACATATTTAGGGAATGAGAAAAGAAGAAGTATTTAAAAATAAAAATAGAACTCTGAAAAGTAGGATGAAATCAGGATAATATACTATCACAAAAGTGAAAGACTAGGGAACATAAATATTGTTATAGATTAGTTAGTGCTCAAATCAAAAGTTGAGCACCTGTGGAGTGAACTGAATGAAGCAAGGATAGGCAGGGCAACGAGTGGTCTCGTGGATCAGTAGGTCTGAAGGCAATGTCCCAGACAAGCTAGAAAGCAGAAAAAAGTGGAATGTTTTGGAGGCATGATGGCTCCAAGGAGTTTTTGGATAATAGAGTGAAGGAGAAAACTGAAGATCTGGGCTGAGATGCCAATTCAAGGCATAGGAGGGTAAGCACATTTAACAAATAAAAGCCAATAGGAGTCAGACATAGAGAAGGAAAAACAACTTTCCTACAGAACATAAATGTTGGCAGAAACCTGATTCTAATAGACTTTCTACTTTTAGCCTCTTTTCTTTTGATTGGTCCTATGGATACCAAATATTGAAGAATAATCAGAAGTCTGGGAGCTCCATGATGCTAGGTCAGAAATAAGGGAGCTTCCAACTGGGAAAAACAAGATGGCCTTCAAGAAAGTAGATCTCATGTAGTATAAGAAGGAAAATTATAGGTATATGTTCCTACGATGGTCCTTTCTAGTGCTATTGCTATACAAAAAAGTGAGGCAAGAGTCTTCTAGAGATGGTGGACAGGTAATTAAAATTAATCTGACAACTGAAAACAACAAATAATATCGGCCAAAAATATAGAACATATCTTCTTAAAGGCCAAAAATATCTGATTGAAGTGAAGAATAGTGGTCTGAAGACCTGAACCTTTAGTATCTTTTATTCTTCTTTGGACAGCAACAATTAGAAAATAATTTTACATGGGGAGAAATACCAGATATAGTATGCACCTAAAGTAAAATAAATACATTTTAAAAAAAGAAAATAATTTTAAAATTAATTTAAAAACATGTTATATAAGATGATATCCAAATAGCCAATAAATGTATGGCCAATATTCAAACTCACTTAGTCATCAGTAAAATGCAAATTGTAATATGAGATTATATCACACTACTAGAGTAGCTAATATCAAAATTACTGGCAATATAAAATGTTAGAAAAATTATGAAAAATATAGAATTCTCATATACTGGTATTTGTCAGTTTGGAAAATGTTTTAGCATGATTCTTAAGAAATATCCCTACAGAAATGCATGCACATACCTACAAGTACACACATACATGAATATTCACACACATTATTCATTATAGTCAATTACTGGAAAGAACAAAAACATCCATCAGTAATAGAATGGATAAAAAACAAACTTTCCATGTTTATCCAATGGAATACTACACAGTAATAAAAAGGAGATCTACAGATACATGCAACAACATAGATGAAACATTTATAATGCTGAATGTAAGAAGGCAGATTTTTAAAAATTACATGGTATATAAGTCTATGAATATAAATTTAAAGCACAAGAAAATCTAAAGTTGTATTTTTATTTGGTAAAAGTGTGAAGAAGAAGAATAAAGCAATTATTTTGGCAATCAAGAAACTGGTTACCTGTGAGTTTGACAGAGTGATATTTGGGCATAGAGAGGCATCTGAGTACTGGTAATGTTCCAAATCTGGAGAGGAGAGTGGTTTCATGGGTGTGTGCTTTGTTTTGTTATGTAATTGAGCTATGCATTTTTATGCAGTATTTTGGATGTGTTAAATTTATAATAATAAAGTTTTTTGAGGCAAGCTTGAGGAAATGTCACATATAAGAAGAATGCAGAAAAAATTATCTTGAGTAACCAGCATCCTTTTTTCCCTTATTATTAGTGAAAACTAAAATTTAAAAATTAAAAAAACTAAAATGTTTTGAAAACTAAAATCTATTTCCAGAACTAGCAAATAGAGCTTGAGCTTGAGAACAAGTAGAAACCATAGAGGTTTGAATATTTCTATTTTACAGATGAGAAAATTAGGCCTAGGAGTTTTGCATACAAGCTCAACATCCCATAATTGGCTGAAACTGAGAACTAGGTTTCCGGCTTATAAGTACAGACATTTTTTTTTTTTTTAACTACACGCTGTTATTTCTTGCTAAATTCCCCCTTTGAACTGTGAATTTAAACTTGGGTATTATAAATAGATTGATATATTGAAATGGACTTTTAAGGATACATTTTTGGGGTAATTTTTCTCTGAAAGTTTTTTCCATTATAAGTTAATGTACATCATGAAGTATCTTCACCTAGTAAATCTATTCAGAATTAATGGATGTGCAAACTGTCAAATGATGCTCATGTTAAATGTGGGCTTTTAAGTACGTCGGTAAGTTAATGTCTCTGCTCACATCAAGGGACAAAATTTCACACCTAACATTCATAAATGTGGACTTTTTCCTACATTTATTAGCATTGACTTATTATTACAAAATAGGGAAGGTGTGAACATGACATACATTTTGTTACATATTTTTACTTTATAATTAAGAAAGAATTCTCTATGATAGGCATTGACAAGGACATGCCTCAGAGATGATTTTATCTTTGTTTACATGTGAAACCAACAGAAAAAAAGAAAGCTATTAATACATCCAATTCATTTGATAAATATTTATCCAATGTTCAGTAATGCAAGTTTAAAAGTGTAGTACTCACAGTGTTTTCAAATTAATGATGATATTTGCATTCCCCAAATAAAGATTTAGTTGTATTTTTGGCTTGTGATCTAATTCTGTTTATCTGCATGAATCTTATTATTCCAAAGTCATCTTTATTACATGTGTATTCATCTGTTAAGTAATAATCAACTAGTGATAAAAGATGGGAAAGAAACACATATATCCAGTAGCAATATTATTACTCTTAGTTTAAAGGACATTCTCATGTTCTGAGTTTTGATGGCTCTAAATACCTTGAGGTATTGCTGTCTTTCATCATGCAGGGAAGTGTGGAATTCTTCATTTCTTTGCTTTCCTTACCTTTCACAACTACCCTTGAGAGTCATTGTCTATCTGACTGGCATCTTCTGTATATTATAGCACCTAAAATTAAGCATAATGCCTTCAGAGTAATATGTTTATTCAGTTTAGAATTTCACCCCATTCTAAATGGAGATATCATAATTACATTGTTCAATAGTTTGTCACAATGTTCAGAGGAATACTTTAGCAAATTAAAGGGAAGACAAAAACCTATTTCATTATTTAATGACACATTTTCTACTAACTAATTCATCTTTGTTATAAAATGAGGGAGTATTTTTCCCTTTTCTTCTGAGATTGCTAATCAAAATAAAATCAACAGATATCAAACATTTGCTCCTGCAAGGTACTATGGGAAATACATAGAAGTAAAAGATACAGTGCTTGATTTCAGCAGATTTTGTATTGCAGTTAGACAAGGAGAAAAATTAAATACTATGATATAGTTAGTATTTAAATAATTCTTTATTGCAGCAAAGCTTTAAAATATTTTAGTATTGGCATGAAATGTCTATACATACATTTTATATGTATTCTAAAATGCAAATAAATATAAATACAAATAAATAAACAGAAAATAAGCTAAGTTTCACATTTTCTCAGTACATCGATTGAAGTGTTGGTTACTAAAATTTTAGTTAGTTATTTGTATTATGCTATATGGAAACTCTGCCATTTTACAATTTTTTTCTGTCTTCTTAGGGCCTTTCTGACCTACATAAAGATTAGATTAGATTGTTTTCATTTTAAAAAATATAAAAGTATTTAACATGTTTTTATGTTTGAAACGTTTTAAAAGGTAGACTACTGGATTTAAAGGAAATGCTTATTTACTTGACAAGCAATTTATAATTAGAAGTTATGATAGAAGCATGAAATAAACTATTTTCAAGGGGTAGGAAACATTTATTTTTTATTGGCTGCATATTCAAATCAGTAATAGCATACTGAAATTCATGCTTGTATAAACTGGAGGTACTTAAGGTATATCATTAGTTTTAAAATATAAATATTTTCTACTTGGATATTCATAAATCCAAATTTAACATATTTACATGTATATGTCTTTATGAACAAAAACTACAGCTCATCATTCAAATTCCAGAAAACAAACTTCAAGACAGCAACTGTTGAAAACACGATTTCTATAGCTTATATTTATGAATACTTTAAAATTAGACATTCTAAAACAAATATTTTTATGCAAATCTCAAGTCCTAATGAGTTGTAATTGGCATTTCTTCCTAGGTAAAATATTTGATTTCATAATTTCTATGCCATATATATATATACATATATATATGAAAGAGAGTTTTAGTAAATGTGTGTCACAATATGAAAGTAGGTCTCAAGGAAAAAGAGTAGTCAGTTCTCTAATTTGCCTTGAAATGAATTAGAATCTTTCCACTATTCTCATGTCAGTATGGGAGAAATAATTTTTTACTAAAATTCAGCAAATGTCTAAAGTAAATTTTTGTGATTTAAAATAAAAACATCAGAATAAAGCCAAAAAAGAGGAATGCATTTTATTTATTGAACACACAACTGCAAACAGAAAATAAGTCTTATATATTATAAAACAAACACTGCATCAGTTTACCCTCCCAGTCAACTGAACAGGAATGCTCAGCAAAGCAACTTCCTCACAGTCATTCAACAAATAGTATTGATGGTCTGCCATACATGCAGCACTTGGTTTTGAGGCAGTAGAGGATGCTTAGAAATAAAATACCCAGTCTTTTTCCATAAGGAGTGTCAATCTAGACTGGGTATAAGTCATGACAATGGATGATAAATTACTGTATAAGAATGAATAATAAAACTAGACAGCATTATAAAGAACATCTGCAAAAACTATATGATAAGTGATGCAGGAGATATGTATGCTAGAAGCTCCAAGAAGAAAGATGTCATTCTTGGTTGATATGCACTATGATCTTATACCAACCAATTCTGGGACATTGACAAAACATTTATTAAGTGAAGTTATTTGCAACTATGTCTTTATATCTTTGTAGATATAGAAGGGTTTGATTAAAAACAGAAGTATCTGCTTCAATGTGATAAATAAGAGAACTTCACCTCTGTGTTTTGTTAAATTCTTGAGTATTCATTAAATGTATGTATTTCTATGGTTACTTTTTTCTTATTCATACAGATAAAATCTAAGGAAAATTTATTTCTCATCCTTATTCCATGCCCCCTTGTTTGGATTAATTATCTAGAATTCTAGGAATGTCATTTTATGTTACTGATCTCAGTATCTCTTTATTTTGGTATTATCTGTTCCAATGTATTTATAAGGGAGTCAGAAATGAACTAAATAAGGGAGAGAAATCCATATAATGTTAGGGTTTAAATAAAGAATGCAATTCTCATTTATGGAGACATCTCTAATAGAAGGGTAGGTTCAAAACTACATTTTCATCCTCACTTTTTTCTAAATCTGAACTCTATCTTTCCTTCCTTTTGGAAAGCCCACTTTAATATATCTACATATATAAATAATTTTTTATTGATTCCAAGTGATGTAAATGTTCACCATCCATACCCTAGAGTAGAAATATCTATATTTGCTTACCTATTTATTCTTACTCTCCTACAGAAGTTTAATCTCTTAACCAAAGGTCCTAAAGATTCTTACTTATTTGGTGCAGATATAACGTTGATAAAAATTACTAAACTATTTAAAACTGTTTAAAAAGATATGCACTAAAGAAATGTTTATCATCAGTATTTTCAGGACATATAAGCATCATAATTTTTCAGCTCTTTTAAGTCATGTAACTTTTCATTCAGTTTGGATTTTAGGATATTTGGATTTAGGATATTGGATGTTAGGATATTTGGATATTTTCATTCAGTTTGGATTGTGGCCCTGACTCACAATCATATAAATTGATAAAGTTAGACTTTGGAAATCATAGCAATAGTACTGCTTGTTGTAGACAAGCAGATTCTGTATTTTAGGGAAAATTAAAGCCAAATTAAAGTGCCTCCTCGAGATACAATGGTGAGCAAAACCAGACATGACTCCAGTCCTCAAGGGTAGAGCTGGTAGATAATCGACAAAGTTCTCTGCTAGATAGAAAGGAAACAGAAGGGATTTGCTTAAGGGCACTCAAGCATTTAACTGCAGATGTTCATAGAAGGTATGCAAGACTTAAGGTACTTCCATATTCTGTAAAGGCTTTATTGAAATACCATAACATTCACCTATTTTGAGCACTGTTAAATAAATTTTAGCATATTTACAGAGTTGTGCAACCATCACCACAATCTAATTTTGAAACATTTTCATCACCCTAAAAGAAACATCATGCTTATTTACAATCAATCCTATTTCCACTCCTAGTCTCAGGTAATCACTACTTTCTGTCTCTCTATATTTTGCATTTAAGGACATTTAATGCAAGTGGAGTCATATAATATGTGGTCTTTATCTCTGGCTTCTTCTACTTAGCATAGTGTTTTTGAGATTTATCCGTATATCATACATCAGTACTTTATCCTTTTTTATTGCCCGATAGTATTTCATTTGTATGGGTTTCCATTTTTAATATACATTAGAAGGAAGTTTTTAAAATGCAGAAATGTCAAAATGTGATTACAAAAATTATAGTATAATTTAAATGTTTTATTATAACACATTAATATCAGCATAGAAAGATGCAATGACTTTATGTCTATATGGATAACTATACTTTATTTACATCAAAAATCTAAACTTAAGGCCTAACTCTCCTATCTCCTGCATATACATACTATTATGTCCTGATTAGTTAGCATTTAGTAATCATTATTGAGGCCCTATAACTGGTATGAATGCTTTATAGAGTTTATAGCAGTTTATCTTCACAACAACCTTGTGGATAAGTTCTATTCACTCTGGAATCAGACTGTCTGGGTACCAATGCCAGCCACCGACCAAGTATGTGATCTTGGGCAAGTCACTTTAGTATCAGTGCTTCAGTATCCACTATTAAAATATGAAAACAAAAATAAGATCTAAGAAAGGGTTTATTACAAATATCAAATTATACATATATAAGAATTCTTTGTGCATAAAAATAATTTTCGTTATCAGCTACTATTAATAGAAAAGTAAACTGATGCTCAGAGATAAATAACTTTGTCCTGAGTGACACTATAAGTAAATACTATGGCCATGATTCTAATACAGGCAACATGACTATAGACGCCAACAACTTCCTATATAATGAAGGAAAACATAGTGTCCAGATCTAGGAGAAAGAATTTAAATCCATTATTTTTTTCCCTTATGCTAGAAAACAAGCCACTTTTCAAATACAGAATATGCACAGTACAATTGGCATTGAGTCCACAGGGTTACTGATACAATAAATATAATTACATATTCTTAATTTGAGGAGGACTGAATTGATATTACTGGATTCTGGTTATATTGTTGTGATTATTTAAAGATACTGTATACAAAGGGAATTTGAATATGTGGAAGTAATCTTACATATTTTTACCTGAGAAGTGGTAAATCCTGAACTACCTAATGATACTGAATTCTTCTGCATTAGATTTCTACCCAAAGTTTTAACTGACTGCAAACACCTTTTATCACCACTGCAGTTTGCTCTGAGTCCTCTAGAGCTATTTAGAAAACTTTCATTAGGAAATATTTTATGAATGACTATATATTTATTAATCTGTGCATACTTAAGCAAAAAAGACTCATTTCTACACTAGTAATCCCATTTCCAAGGAGAAGTACTCTTCTATGTACAGATCGATGAAGGAGTTACTAAATAGCTTTGCCCTATTCCTGTTTTTTTTTTTAAGGTAGATAATGACAATTATTTAAAAACTATTTTAAGTTACAAGTTTAGTAAGAGATATTTGGTATTAAAAGGCCAATCGCTGATTTATTTTCTTTTTCTAATTAACAAATTTTATTCTTTAGAGTAGTTTTAGATTCACAGTAAAACTGAGTGTAAAGTACAGAATTCCCGTATACCCTCTGTTCCTACCAATTTATTTCTTATTAGACAACTTTGTCTCTGAAACTGATGGAAATGGGTATCTTTTCCCTAAATTACTGCTTTTTAAAAGTGTAATTATATTAGTTGACTTCATTGTGATTTTCCTACATGCCTGTACATTTCTGAATTTTAAAGGAAATGTAATTATTTCTTGAACAAAATTATTATTGTGGGATCCTGAATTGTTAATGCTTATGCTCTTAGTTCACCCATGAGTCATTTATCTAGTTTAATTAAAAACATGTATTAAACTGGATTGTGCAATATTTTTATGTTGAAATTAATCAGAATTCCTGCTTATATTGTGGTGAAATAGAAGGTTCTTTACAATTTTCAAAAAGCTCTCAAAAAAATCTTGAAATCATCTCTTGAAAAGGAAGATCTGGAGTTTACAACTTTTTGAAGGAGAGATTTTAATCTTTTACTTACTATATAAAGATGTATCCTTCCCTAGTAAGTATGAAATCTAGAAACAAACATAGTGGAAAACATTGGGGAAACTCTCCAGGATATTGGACTGGATAAAACTTTCTTAAATCATACCCCACAAGCATAGGCAACCAAAGCAAAAATGGACAAATGAGATCACATCAAGTTAAAAAGCTTCTGCACAGCAAAGGAAACAATCAATAAAGAATAGAGAGAACACACAGAATGGGAAAAATATCTTCAAACTACCCATCTGACAAGGGATTAATAACCAGAAGATATAAAGATTTCAAACCACTCTATAGGAAAAAATCTAATAATCCAATCTAAAAGTGGGCAAAAGATCTGAACAGACATTTAAATACAAAAAACCACAAATGGTAAACAGGCATATGTAAGGAGAAATGCAAATAAAAACTACAATGAGATATCCTCTCACCCCAGTTAAAATGGCTTATATCTAAAAGACAGGCAATAAAAAATGCTGGCAAGGATGCAGAAAAAAGGAAACTCTCATACACTGTTGGTGGGAATGTAAATTAGTACAACCACTATGGTGGACAGTTTGGAGGTTTCTCAAAAAACTAAAGAGAGCTACCATAACATGCAGCAATCCCACTGCTGGATATACATACCCCAAAGAAAATAAATCAGTATATTGAAGAGATATCTGCACTCCCATGTGTGTTGGAGCACTGGTCACAGTAGCCAAGGTTTAAAAGCAACTAAGTGTCCATCAACAGATGAATGGATAAAGAAAATGTGATGCCTATACATAGCAGAGTACTATTCAGCCACAAAGAAGAATGAGATCCTGTCATTTACAATACGGATGGAACAGGAGATCATTATGTTAAGTAAAATAAGCCAGGCACAGAAAGGCAGACATTGCATGTTCTCACTTATTTGTGGGATCTAAATTCAAAACAATTGAACTCATTGAGATGGGGAGTAGAAGGATGGTTACCTGAGGCCAAGAAAGGGAGTAGGGGTTGCAGGTGAAGTGGGGATGGTTAATGGGTACAAAAATAATAGTTAGAAAAAATATTGAATAAGAACAACAATTTGATAGCACAACATGTGACTATATAGTAAGTAATAATTTAATTGTACATTTAAAAATAAGTAAAAGACTATAATTGTATTGTTTGTAACACAAAGGATAAGTGCTTGAGGGGATAGATACCCCCTTCTCCATGATGTGATTATTACACTTTGCATGACTATCAAAACATCTCATGTACACCTTCTATCTACTCATAAAAACTAAAAATTAAAAAAAAGGAATCTAGAAACAAAGCAATTTTATTTTTATTTTGTCTTCTGTACTATTTTTTGCTTAAAAGGGTATTCTGTCTTAGAAATTTTTAACCAAACTCTTATTGTCGTTACGGGTTAAATACACAAATCAGTATTTAAACATTTCACTGTAATTAAAGAAAAACAAATTCAGGAAAAAATGAAAGATCTATGTTAATCATGAATAAAATAATTTTATCTGGAAAATTATGTTGTTTCTAAGAAAAATTTTAAAAAAGAAAAAAATTTAGATATTATTATCACATTACAGTGATGAACCAAGGGAAATAAATGTGTGCTAGTGTACTCGTCCTTTTAAAGAGTCAACATATACGCAGATATGGTTTTAAAATATCAATAGGGGTAAACGAATATATAAACGCACCTTAATTTACAATGTTAGAGTAAATTAGAATGTTTAAATTTTAAAACAAGAGAAGAAATGTAGCCAATGGAAAGCAAGAAGGAGGGAAAAAAGGAGTAAAGAAAGTAAAAGAAAAAACATAAAACAGGGAAAATAAATGTGTCCTAACATATACAATTCAATGGAAATATTTAAAAGTCACAGATTCAAAGGATCTATAGAAGAAATACTTAATATGAAAGGTTATAAAATGGTCGAACATTTAAAAAATGGGAAAATACATACACCAATCAAAAAAACTTGCATAATAATCCTAATTATTGACAAAATAAAATTTAAGCCAAATATATTGTGAATGCCTAAGAAGGAATTACATACTTGTAAAAGGAAAAAAAAATGAGAATATATATCAACATAAAGCTATCTACTCCTAAATTTACATCCTCAAGATATGTCAAACATCTGGTAGAAATGAAGAAAAATAGATAATGAAATCATCAAATGTACCTGGAGATTGTTACCACTTTTATCTAAATAAAAATAATATATCAAGCTTATAAGCAATCAGCAGAGGTATTAAAAATCTGAATAATACAGTTTGATTTTTAGATATGTATAGAACTCTTCCCAGGAAATACTGGAAATGTTATAGAAAAAATAGATCAAGTTTAGGCCATAAAACAAGCCTTAAAGAAGTTCAAGTGATCAAGATCAATATCATGTTCTCTGATAGAAACAACAAATGCAACAAAATATAAATTAGTAACAAAATATTGGTTTAAATACGATATTTTAGGAAAATGCCAAAACATATTTCAAAATAATCTTTTGATAAAAAATGAAATAAAAAGGAGTAAAGAAACATTTAGAACCAAATGACAATCAAAATACTACATGTCACCATATAAAGGACACAAATACAAATGTATATACAGGAAACTTTGTAGCTTCAAATTCATTGTTGGAAAACAAGATAGGTTTAAAATACATGAACTAAACATTTAAATTCAAGTAGTTTGATAAATACCAAGAAGTAAAACTAAAAAAAATAATTCTAAAATAAGTGAAAGGGTAGAAATTAACGAAATAGTGGCAAATGGTAATATAGGTTAAAAAAAAACAATGGTTATAGGTTATACTTTAAAAAGGCTGATTAAGTAGACAAATTTTTTATGATGTAGTTAAAAGACAAAAATAAGATATAAAACAAACAAAATGCAGAATGAGAAAGAAGAAAAACCTATTCAGTAAATAATTTAGGATAAATACATGCACAAATATATACTACTATTGAAAATGTGATTAAGCTATACTATCTCCTAAAAAATGTAAAATATCCAAATTGATGCAAGAAGAAATAGAGAATTTCAATAGGCCAGTAAGAATCAAAGCAATTGAAATGGCTAAATGGCTGTTAAACACTCTTCTCTCACAAAAAAAGTAAATAAACAGACAAACCAACAAAAAAACCACTGCAGAACTAGATGGTTTTACATGTGAGTTCCAGCAAACTTTTAAGGAACACTTACTTCTCTTATATCGTGGATCAGAATACAAAACAGGAGCACATTTGCCGATCTCATTTTATCAGGATAGTGCAATCTTGATTGCAAAATCAAACAAGGATAATTTCCAATAACAAAATCAATAGCGCTTTTTTCTTATAAAAATAGATGCCAATATCCCAAGTAAAATATTAACAAACTATATATAATGATGTATTTTGCAACACAATCAAGTAGGGTTATCAAAAAATGCAACAACATTCCAACATCAGAAAACCTATCAATATTGCTTTTAATGTAAATAGATCAAAGGGGAATTCATATATTTACCTCAATAAATACAGTATAAATATTTGATACAATTCTTCTGTAATTTAAATGGAAATTCCTATCAACCCAATAATATAACGGAACTTCCTTATCTTGATGAATCTGTATTATAACTCATTACAGCAAATAGTATGCTTACTGAAGTAACTTTGTTGCATTTTCTTTACGATTTGAAAGGCAAGAGTGTCTGCTATCACTGCTACATTTTAATTTAAGACAGGAGGACCTAGCCAAAGCTAAAGAAAGGAAAACAGAGCTATTCAAGATTGGAAGGTAAGACAATGAAGTTGATATTTTTTGTGAATGAAATGATCATTTACCTAGAAGAACCAACAGAGTACAGACAAACGATCGGAATCAGCTGTGTTGTTGAAAGCAAAGTTATCCTATAAAAATCATCAGAAATAGCTAATTAGAACATATAAGGAAAAAATGGCTTGCCATTTGTAATCTAGAAATCAGTTAAAACAAGAATAAGATATTTATAAAGAAACTTTAAGACTTCAATAAGAATATAAAGTATTCAAAGCTTTTGATTAACAGACATAAAGATAGCAATTCTCCACAAATTAGTGAAAAAATTCAATAGTATTCCAGTTAAAATTGTAACATGATATTTAAGATAATTGATAAACTTGCTCCAAACACTGTATGGATGAAAAAAATCCAGTAATAGATAGGTCGATCTTTAAAAAGAAAATTAAAAATGGAGGACTGACTATACCTGATATTAAGACATAAAACTAAGTCCAGAATTACAAAGAGTATGTTATCAAAGCAAGGAAAGCTCAGGAAATGAAATACCACAGTGAGTTCAGAGATGGGCATAGATGGGAACTTGACACAATATGAAACACATGTCAATGGGGAAAACAGATTGCAGGATGGAGGATGTTGGGAAAACTGGATCATCATATGAAATATAATAAAACTAGATTATTGATTATTTACTGCTACATGAAATGCTATTTTATAATCAGATTAAAGGCCAAAATTTGAATGTCAAAACAATAATATTAATTTTAAAAAGTTTAGAAGGGCATGATTCACAGACAAGGAAAAACTTCTTTTAAAAATACCAACAATATGGCAAAGCTTTATGAATTTGATTATGTGAAAGTTAAGGATTTCTATTCAACAAAGAACACTGGACAAATTTAATTTGCAATTGACAAAGTAGAAAAATATATTATTTGCCATATCTGAAATAAAGAAGGATTTTATCTTTTTGTAAAAAATTATGTGCAAATAAAGAACAAATGACAATTTCAATTGCAAAAACTAATGGAAAAGAGATATAACAAGAAATTTATTGAATGAAACCCAAAAAGGTAACAAGCACGTGATAAGACTCTAAGAATTACTGTCAACTACAGAACTAGAAATCAAAAGACAAAAATTAGAAAATTACATTGTGCCAAATGTGTTCAGAGATCTGGCGACGGTCATCTTTACCATTGCTTTTAGGACTGTAGATCATTCATCTGTTTAGAGGAGCAATCCACACTACTTAGTAAAATTAAGTGCACACATAGATTAAGCTTTAGCAATTTTGAGCCTGAGTTTATATGATAAGGAAATTTCATAGAGGTGCATCATGGTGCATGCACAAGGATGTTTAATGCAGTGTTGATGGTACGTCTGGAAGATGGAGGCAGACTGTGTGTCTATCCCCAGGGGAGTGTTCAGGTAAAATATGGTAGATGCACAACTTGGAATACTATTAACAGTTATTAGCAATAGATTACATCTATGAAGTGCAACATGCGTAGATCTTAAAAGCATCAATGGAGGTTAGTGTCAAAAATTAATAAACAAAATGAGAAGTAAAACATGCAATTTTTACATGGATTAGATATGTATATATATACATCGAATCTACAGATAACTTTGGATGGTCATCTACATAACCATATGCTTTGAGTACACTGTCAAAGTAAGAAAAGCCTAGAAAAGAAAAGAAGCTTTTCCAAGAAAAGCTCAGTTATTGGAACATAAAATGTTATTATAATATTAAATCATTAAATCTTCTAATCCATATATGTGGGATGTCTTTTCATTTATTTTGTCTCCTCTAATTTACTTCATCAATGTTTTGTAGTTTTCACTGTACAACTTTTTTACCACCTTCATTAAGTTTATTCCTAAGCATTTTATTATTTTTGGTGCTTTTAAAAATGGTATTTTTAAAAAACAATTTTCTTTTTAAATGGTGGAAAGAAATGCAACAGATGATTGTGTATTAATTTTGTATTCTGCAACTTGAGGAAATTATTAGTTCTAATATTTTTTTGTGGAGTCTTCAGAGTTTTTTACATTTGGATCATGTCATGTGGAAACGGACAGTTTTATCTCTTTTTTCAAATTTTGATTACCTTTATTGCTTTCTCTTGCCTAATTACTCTTACTAGAATTCCCAGTACTATGTCTAACAGAAGTGATCAAGGTGGGCATACTTATCCTATTCCTTATCATAGAGAAATATCTTTCAATATTTCACCATTGAATATAATGTTAACCATGGAACAGAAGAACATATTTGCAAACTGTATGTGTGATAAGAGGTTAGCTTCCAGAATTTTCAAGGAACTCCTACAAGTCTACAACAATAAATCCCAGAATCGCCCCATTAAAAATACATGAAGTACTTTAACATACATTTCTCCAAAGAAGACATAGAAGTGACCAACATGTATGTGAACAGTCACTCAGCATTGTTAACTATCAGGAAAATGCAAATCAAAGCTCCAGTGAAATATCACATCTGTTAGGATGGATATCATAACAAAAGGAAGCTGAGTTTTAGTGAGAGTATGAATGATTAGAACCCTTGTGTATTGTTATTAGGAATGTAAAATGGTGCAGCAGCTATGAAAAACAGTATGGTGATACCTTAAAAAATTGAAAATTGAACTACCACATTATACAGCAATCCACTCATGGATATATATTTTAAAAATCAGGCCGGGCACAGTAGCTTACGCCTGTAATCCCAGGACTTTGGGAGGCTGAGGCGGGAAGATCACCAAGTCAGGAGTTCAAGACCAGCCTGGCCAACATGGTGAAACCCCATCTCTATTAAAAATACAAAAAATCAGACAGGCATGGAGGCATGCACCTGTAATCCCAGCTACTCAAGAGGATGAGGCAGAAGAATCACTTGGACCCGGGAGGCAGAGGTTGCAGTGAGCCGAAACTGGGCCACTGAACTCCAGCCTGGGCAACAGAGCAAAACTTCACCTCAAGGGGGAAAAAAATCGAAATCAAGATCTCAAAAAGATATCTGCATTCATATGACCATTGCAGTATTATTTACAATAGCCAAGATATGGAAATAATCTAAATGTTCTTTGACAGATGAGTGGATTTTTAAAAATGAGATATGTACATACAGCAGAATATTATTTGCCCTTAAAAGGGAAATCCTGCCATATTCAGTAACATCAATTAAACTGGAAGACATGCTAACTTAAATAAGCCAGTCATAGAATACAAATACTACGTTTCCACCTACATGAGGTATCTATGATAGTCAAACTCACAGAAGCGGAGAATACGATAGTGGTTGCAGAGAACTGGGAGTGGGGTAAACAGGAAGTTCAATGGGTTTAAAGTTTCAATTATACTAGATAGGTAAGTTCTTATTTTTATTTTTTGAGACAGAGTCTCCCTCTGTCACCCAGGCTGGAGTGCAATGATGCTATATCAGCTCACTGCAACCTCTGCCTCCCGAGTTTGAGTGATTCTCATGCCTCAGCCTCTCAAGTAACTGGGACTACAGGTGCATACCACCACACCTGGTTAATTTTTGTATTTTTAGTAGAGACAGGGCTTCACCATTTTGGCTATGCTGGTCTTGAATTCCTGATCTCAAGTTATCCACCCACCTCAGCCTCCCAAAGTGCTGGGATTACAGGCATGAGCCACCGCACTCGGCCTACATAAGTAAGTTCTGAAGATCCGTTCTACAGTCAGAACACATGGACACAGGGAGGGGAACAACACACACTGGGGCCTGTAGGTGGTGACAGTGGTTGGGGAGAGAAGGAGAGCATCAGGATAAATAGCTAATACATGTGGGGCTTAATACCTTGGTGACGGGTTGATAGGTGCAATAGATGAAGCAAACCATCATGGCACCCATTTATCTGTGCAACAAACCTGCATGCTCTGCAAATGTATCCTGGAACTTAAAATAAAGTAAAATTAAAAAAAAAATCTGTTCTACAACAAAATTTCTGTAGTTTAAAATGTGGCATTTTTCACTTCATAGTGTGTTAAGAGGGTAGATCTCGTGTTAAATATTCTTATCCTTCTCCCTCGACCAAAAAACAAAAACAAAAACAAAGGGATGCAAGAAAACTTTGGCAAGTGTTGGACAGTTTTTGCCTGATTGTGGTGACAGTATCACAGCTGTATGTATATGTCCAAACTCATTCAATTGTATACATCAAATATGTTCAAATATATATCAAATAGTTCTTTGTATATTAATTATACTTAAAGCTATTAAAAACATAAAACAATATACGCACACAAAAGAACACATATTTTGCAAGAACATATACAGGCATAACTCATTTTATTGCACTCTATGGTACTTTTCAGATGTTGCATTTTTAACAACTGAAGGTTTATGGTAACCCTGCATTGAGCAAGTCTATTGGCATAACTTTTTTAACAGTATGTGCTCACATTTAGTCTTCATGTCACATTTTGGCAATGCTCACAATATTTTAAACTTTTTCATTCTTATTAAATCTGTAATGGTGATCTGTGATCAGTGATCTTTGATGTTAATTATTGAAATTATTTTGGGGCACAACAAACCACACCCATATAAGACAGTGAACCTAATCAATCAATGTTGTGTGCGTGTTCTGACTGCTCCACTGACCAACCATTCCCTTATCTCTCTTTGTCTCCTCAGGCCTCCCTATTCCCTAAGACATAATATTGAAACTGGGCCAGTTAATAACCCCACAGTGTACTCTAAGTGTTCAAGGAAGAGTCACAAGTCTCTCACTTTAAATAGAAAAGTAGAAATGATTAAGCTTAGTGAAGAAGGCATGTTAAAAGGCAAGAAAGGTTGGAAGTTAGGCCTCTTGTGCCATATAGTTAGCCAAGTTGTGAATGCAATGGAAAAGTTCTTGAAGGATATTAAAAGTGCCACTCCAGTGAGCATGCAAATGATAAGAAAGCAAAACAGCCTTATTGCTGCTATGGATGTTTTAGTGGTCTGGATAGAGGATCAAAGCAGTCACAACATTCCTTAAACCAAAGCCTAATTGAGAGCAAGGCCCTAACTCTCTTCAATTCTGTGAAGGCTGAGAGAGGTGAGACAGCTGCAGAGGAAATGTTAGAAGCTAACAGAGGTTGGTTCATGAGGTTAAAGGCAAGAAGCCATCTCCATAACATAAAAGTGTAAGGTGAAGTAGCAAGTGCTGATGTAGAAGCTACAGCAAGTTATCCAGAAAATCTAGCTAAGATAATTGATGAAGACAGATACAGTAAAAAACAGGGACATTCTATTGGAAGACAATGCCATCTAGGACTTTCATAGCTAGAGAGAGGTCAATGCCTAGTTTCAAAGCTTGAAAGGACAGGCTGGCTCTCTTAGGAGCTAATGCAACTGGTGACTTTAAGTTGAAGTCAATCCTCATTTACCATTCCAAAAATCCTAGGGTCCTTAAGAATTATGCTAACTGGGGGAGGATCCAAGATAGCTGAATAGGAACAGCTCCGGAGTGCAGTTCCCAGCAAAAACAATACAGAGGGTGAGTGCTCACTGCATTTCCAAACATGTTTTCACTGCCCACAGATGAGGAGATTCTGGGGCCAAAAAGTGCCACGTGTTTTCGGCACGGCTGGTGCCACGGGTTGGTGCACAGAAACTCACACAAATCTGGGCACCTGTTTCAACTGGCACCTGGAATGCCTGAGAGACAGAGCCTTCCATTCAACTGAAAGGGAGGGGACTGAGACAGGGAGCCAGGTGATCTGGTTCGGTGGGTACCACTCCCACAAAACAAACAATCTGAAACACTTTGGATTGAGAGTTTTGCAGCAAGTGCAGCTGGACACTGGACAGTCCAGCTCAGTTAGGGGAAGGGCATCCGCCACTACCGAGGCAGTTCACAGAGCAGCTGGATAGAGCCTGTGACAGCTCAGCAACACCTCTGCAGGTAGACTGTGGCTAGATTACTCTGTGAGGAGCAGGGCATCAATGGAAAAAGGCAGTAGCATGTCAGGAACTTATAAATAAAGCCGACCTTCCTAGGTCAGAGCACCAGGGAAAAGAGGCGGTTATGAGTTCCACTGCAGCAGACTTAAAAGTACCTGCCCAGCAGCTCTGCATGGAATAACGGAGCCCCCAGCACAGCACTTGAGCTCCTATAAGGGACAGACTGTCTCCTCAAGTAGCTTCCCAACCCCCGAATACCCAAAGAGACACCTCATAAAGGAGAGCTCAGGCCAACATCTGGCAGGTACCCTTCTGGGATGAAGATAACAGAAGAAGAAACCAGCACCAACCCTTACTGTTCTGCAGTCCCTGCAGGTGATACCCAGGCAAGCAGGGTCTGGAGTGGACCTCCAGCAGTCCTGCAGCAGAGGGGCCTGACTGATAGAAGGAAAACTAAAAGAAAGAAAGAAATAGCTTCAACATCAATAAAAATGATGTCCACTCAGAGACACATGCAATAGTCACCAACCACAAAGACCACAGGTAGATAAAGCCACTAAGATGGGAAGAAACCAGCAAAAAAAGGATGAAAACACCAAAAACCAGAACACCCCTCCTCTTGCAAGGGATCACAACTCCTGATTAGCTAGGGATCAAAGATGGATAGAGAATGAATCTGATGAATCGACAAAAGCAGGCTTCAGAAGGTGGGTAACAACAAACTTCTCAAAGAAACTAAGAACCCAGAAAAAAGGACAGATGAGACGTTAACTAGAATAAACAGCTTAGAGAAGAATATAAACGACCTGATGGAGCTGAAAAACACAGCACAAGAACTTCATGAAGCATATACAAGTTTCAATAGCCAAATTGACCAAGCAGAAGACAGGATATCAGAGATTGAAGATCAACTCAATGAAATAAAATGAGAAGGCAAGGATAGAGAAAAAAGAGTGAAAAGAAATGAACAAAGCCTCTAAGAAATATGGGATTATGTGAAAAGACCTAATCTACATTTGATAGGTGTACTTGAATGTGACGTAGAGAATGAATCCAAGCTGGAAAACACTCTTCAGGATATTATGTAGGAGAACTTCCTTACATAGCAAGCCAGGCCACCATTCAGACCAGGAAATACAGAGAACACCACAAAGATATTCCTCAAGAAGAGCAATGCCAAGGCATATAATCGTCAGATTCACCAGGGTTGAAATGAAGGAAAAAATGCTAAGGGCAGCCAGAGAGAACAGGTTACCCACAAAGGGAAGCCCATCAGACTCACAGTGGATCTCTCAGCAGAAACCCTACAAGCGAGAAGAGAGTGGGGGCCAATATTCAACATCCTTAAAGAAAAGAACTTTCAAACTAGAATTTCATATCCAGCCAAGATAAGCTTCATAAGTGAAGGAGAAATAAAATCCTTTATGGACAAGCAATTGCTGAGAAATTTCATCACCACGAGGCCTGCCTTACAAGAGCTTCTGAAAGAAGCACTAAACAAGGAAAGGAACAACCAGCACCAGCCACTCCAAAAACATACCAAATGGTAAAGACCATTGACATAAAGAAGAAAATGCATCAACTAATGAGCAAAACATCCAGCTAGCATCAAAATGGCAAGATCAAATTCACACATAACAATATTAATCTTAAATGTAAATGGGCTAAATGCCCCAATCAAAAGACAGACTGGCAAATTGGATAAAAAGTCAAGACCCAATGGTGTGCTGTATTCAGGAAACCCAACTCACGTGCAAGGACACACATAGGCTAAAATAAAGGGATGGAGGAAGATTTATCAAGCAAATGGAGAGCAAACAAAACAACAGGAGTTGCAATCATAGTCTCTGATAAAATGGACTTTAAACCAACAAAGATCAAAAGAGACAAAGAAGGGCATTACATAATGGTAAAAGGATCAATGCATCAAGAAGAGCCAAGGATCCTAAATATATACACACCCAATACAGGAGCACTCAGGTACCTAAAGCAAGTTCTTAAAAACCTATAAAGAGGCTTAGACTCCCATACAATAATAGTGGGAGACTTTAACACTCCACTGTCAATATTAGATTAACGAGACAAAAAATTAACAAGGATATCCAGGACTTGAACTCAGAACTGGACCAAGTGGACCTAATAGACATCTACAGAAATCTCCACCCCAAATCCACAGAATATACATTCTTCTCAGCACCACATGGCACCTACTCTAAAATTGACCACACAATTCGAAGTAAATGACTCCTCAGCAAATGAAAAAGAATGGAAATCATAACAAACAGTCTCTCAGACCACAGGGCAATCAAATTAGAACTCAGAATTCAGAAAGGAACTCAGAATTCAGAAAGGAACTCAGAATTCAGAAACTAACTCAGAACCGCACAGCTTCATGGAAACTGAACAACTGGCTCCTGAATGTCGACTGGATGAACAATGAAATGAAGGCAGAAATAAAGATGTTCTTTGAAAACAACGAGAATGAAGACACAACACACCAGAATCTCTGGGACATATTTAAAACAGTGTCTAGAGGGAAATTTATAGCAATAGATGCCCACATGAGAAGTGCGGAAAGATATAAAATCGACACCCTATCATCAAAATTGAAAGAGCTAGAAGACCAAGATCAAAAAAACTCAAAAGCTAGCAGAAGACAAGAAATAACTAAGATCAGAGCAGAACTGAAGGAGATAGAGACACACACACAAAAACCTTCAAAAAATCAACAAATCCAGGAGCTGGTTTTTTGAAAAGATCAACAAAATAGACAGACTTCTAGCCAGATTAACAAAAAGTAAAAGGAAGAAGAATCAAAAATATGCTATAAAAAACGATAAAGGTGATATCACCACTGATTCCACAGAAATACAAATCACAATCTGACATTACTACAAACAACTCTATGGACATAAACCAATAAACCTGGAAGAAATGGATAAATTCCTGGACACTTGTACCCTCCCAAGCCTAAACCAGAAAGAAGTTGAAACCTTGAATAGAACAATAACAAGGGCTGAAGTTGAGGCAGTAATTAATAGCCTACCAAACAAAAAAAGTCCAGGTCCAGATGGGTTCACAGCTGAATTCTACCAGATGTACAAAGAGGAGCTGATACTATTCCTTCTGAAACTATTTCAAACAATCCAAAAAGAGGGAATCCTTCCCAGATCATTTTATGAGACCAACATCATCCTGATACCAAAACCTGGCAGAGACTCAACAAAAAAAGAAAACTTCACGACAATATCCATGATGAATGTAGATGCAAAAATCTTCAATAAAATACTGGCAAACCGATTGCAACAGCACATCAAAAAGCTTATCCATCACGATCAAGTAGGCTTCATTCCAGGGATGCAAGGCTGTTTCAACACACACAAGTCTATAAACGTAATCCACCACATAAACAGAATTAAAGACAAAAACCACATGATTATCTCAATAAATGCAGAGAAGGCCTTCGACAAAATTCAACAGCCCTCTATGCTAAAAACTCTCAATGAACCGTACCTCAAAACAATAAAAGCTATTTACAACAAACCTACAGCCAATATCATCCTGAATGGGCAAAAACTGGAAGCATTCCCTTTGAAATCTGGCA